>JARJLU010020113.1:0-12233 GCA_030272975.1 Sparidentex hasta | reverse complement strand
GGAGCCTGCTGGAGTCCGATGGTTGACACCAGGTCTGAGGAAGTGTGAGTGTCTTTTTACTTTCATTCATGAAAACACTGTGACATCACTCATTCACACGTGTGATGTCATCATCACACTGATGACACATTAATAACTGCAGCTGTGTTGTGTCTTTTTCTCTCTATCAGATTCCTGTGAGCTCACAGTCGACACAAACACAGTCGACAGATATGTCAAACTGTCTGACAACAACAGGAAGATGACACGTGTGGAGGAGGTTCAGTCATATCCTGATCATCCAGAGAGGTTTGAGTCCGTGTGGCCTCAGCTGCTGTGTAGAACTGGTCTGACTGGTTGCTGTTACTGGGAGGTCGAGTGGAGAGGAAGAGTTTCTATATCAGTGAGTTACAGAAGAATCAGAAGGAGAGGAGACAGTAAAGACTGTGTGTTTGGATGGAATGATCAGTCCTGGAGTCTGTGGTGCTCTGATGGTCGTTACTCTGTCTGGCACAATAACAGACAAACATTCATCTCCTCCTCCTCCTCCTGCTCCTCCTCCTCCTCCTCCTCTGGTAGAGTAGCAGTGTATGTGGACTGTCCTGCTGGCACTCTGTCCTTCTACAGAGTCTCCTCTGACTCACTGATCCACCTCCACACCTTCAACACCACATTCACTGAACCTCTTTATCCTGGATTTGGATTCTTCAGGTCCAGGTCTGGTTCAGTGTGTCTTCGTGGTGTTTAGTGTGCAGAGTCTCCTCCTGTCACAGAAACATTCACATCAATCTTTCAACTTCTTGTAATAATTTCATCAGTCAACTTTGTACAAAATGATTCAAACTGATTGAAAAGATTTTTCATTTACATTTTAAACTTCTTCCATTAAGTTGTAGAAATCACGTTGACTTGTACTTCCTGTCATGTGTTGTTTTGAATTCTGGCTCTTGTTCCAATAAAATCCAGAACTATTAGTGAAATGTAAGAAACAGAAAACATTGAGTCGTCTGCAGCTTTAATTGTAAAGAATCATTGTGAACAAAGTTGTGAATGGACAGTAAAATATGATCAAATGTACTCGACACTCCACCTGAAACTCTCTGACTTCTTTATAATAAACTCTGTGTACACAAACAATTTTCTCAATGCTTGTGTTCATGTGTAGAGACCCTGGTGATGCTACGATCAGAGTTTCATGTTGTGTCGAGCCTTCTTAGTGTTTTAAATAGGGCTGTCAGTTTAACGCGTTAATTAGATTAATTAATTACACTGCAAATTAACGCAATTAATTCTGAGATTCTGAGTGGCAATTCAATGCGTGAGTATTTTAAATTTGGCCCATTGAATGACCCGTAGGCTACTTGACAGTGGCACGTCACGGCAGCACGAGCACCGAGGAGCTTGTCCGGACGTGTTCGTCACTTCCCACCTGCGTTGTTAGTCAAAGCAGGGTGACAACAGACAGGAGCCGTTTTTAGACAGAGCACTAAGCCACAAATTTGCCCGTCCTGTTGGCGGCTCGGTCCGCGGTTTTAGACAGATGCGACAACTTGGGGGTCTGGTTTGGTCCGCCGATTTTCCGCCTCGGAGGGAACACTTATTCCCGCCTCGCCTGCTGTCTGAAAACGAGGCGGAAACATGGCGGCCTCTGCGTGAGGTGGCGGAGGTGTCAGTGACCTGCACTGTTGTGCGACCCACAACCGAGGAGTTTTAAAACCAGGAAGCAGCTGATCACAGCAGTCAGTCCATCACTTCATCCGCGGACACTAAGATGAACAACTGGACAGCTGCAGAGATCCAGGAGATGCAGCGTCTCCTCGGTCTCTGTAGCTGTTTGGTTGTGTTCGCTTGTTGTTGTGTCGGCAAGCTAATGACGGGTGGGTGCACCTGGCATAATTGGTTTGCTGGGATGTGCTTGACCATTTTCTTTTAAATTTCATTTATGAAAATTTATGAAATAAAAAAAATGTGGATTTCAAATCTTCTCTTCTTGGTGTATTCAACTGATTAGTCATGCAATACGATTTTGTAATGTCCTAGAATTCAAATTCTTTATTTGTGTCGCAGATATGAGATTAAAATGCGATTAATTAGATTAATTAATTACAAATCCTGTAATTAATTAATTAATTAATTAAAAAAAAAAATTTAATCGCCTGGCAGCCCTAGTTTTAAAAATAGCGATGTTGATGCTATCACTAATTTGCATCAAGCACTGCTATTTGAAATGAGTTTGACCCGAAAACGAAAACACGGTAAATCTTAAAAGTGCCTCTTTTGTTGTAATTATGTTTTACACAAAGTTCTGACTCATATACATTCATAAACAAAAAGCCTAGGTTGCATTTTTGTTGAGATTCACTTAAATAAAAGACTTCCTGCTGATTTAAAAGATGTCAGTGACAAACAGTGAAATGTGTGCAGTGAAATGTAACAGACTGAGATATATACAGACTGAACAGTGTGATATGAGCTCACTGGATACACAACAGCTGTGGTTTCTTTTCACCAGCAGAGGGCAGCAACGTCCTCCAGCTCCAGCAGAATAATGCTGAATAAAGAGCCAAAGTAACAAGCACACATTCAATAAGGTAGTACCTCTAAATTAGTTAAATGTGAAATAAAGGGTCGCCATTTGTTGAAAAATTTGACTGTACACCCTCTCAACGTGCATTTAATTTTCTCAAGGTTTAAAAAGACATATTGTCTTTGAGCCACCAGGAGATAGAAGGATATTTAGCAGACTTCCAATACAAGAAAACTGCGAGTCTGAAAATAGCGAAGATATATCAAAGACACCATCTACATACAAATATTTAAATTGTGTCATACCACAATGAAAATGTCGAGTCCGAAAGTGATGGAGGGAATAAATGTTTTTTATTTAAAGCACCCAAGGAAGATGCAGCTACAAATTTAAAATGCCGTCTAAATTGATCCCAGATCTTGAGTGTGTTAAGAACCACTTGATTATCAGTATATCGAGGGTTTTGTAGGTAAAGAGGAATAAAGTAGAGCAGGTATAGAAGATCCCCTACAGGATGATAGTTCCAACTTACACCAAGAGGATTCAGGAGATTTGAACCAGTAGCAAAGTTTATGGATGTGAGCAGCCCAATAGTAAGTTAGAAAATGAGGTAACGCAAGTCCTCCACTGAGTCTGCATCTCTGCAGTAAAGTTTAATGAACCCGAGGTGATTTCCCACCCCAAATAAAAGAACAGATTATCTTATCCAGTGACCAAAGAAATATTTTGGCAGAAAAAGAGGAACTGACTGGAATAAAAATAGAAATGTTGGTAAAATATTCATTTTAACAACACTGATCTTGCCAGTTGATGAAAGGGGGAGGTTACCCCATCTTTGAATATGGGATGTAATCTTTGAGATAAGGGGCTTTGGGTCAGAATGTCTTTCCCCACCACAGTTGTTGAGCCGATGTGATTCTGGTTCCTCTGGTTCACACTCCTCCCTTGATGGAAGGTTAACTCTCTCTCCATTCAGACGATGTGAACACTTCCTGACTGACCTCCTTAGTCCTCGGGAATGAAGTCAGCTCCTCGACCTCCATCGAGACAGAGAGATAAGTTACATGACCTCCATCTTACTGAAACAGACAGTGAGTTCACAGGTAGTTTTTTCCCCAGAGGATATTCTGACCCGATGCCCAGCTGGTTACTGAACTGCCCAGATGTTACCAACATTAATGAACTGACAGATGAACTCATTAAAACTGTGGATTATACAAGTAGATTTGTGCTCTCAGGATCACATGTGAAGCAACATCCTGAGACCTCAGGGGGGATTTGTGGATTTTAAACATGTGACTGACCAGGTCGTCAAAACTCAGAGAACTTCTCCTCACAGCAGCGATTTAAGATCCTGCCAGTATTCCAGATCAGTCAGCGCCGGAGGTGCGACGCAGAGCTGACCAGCTAACTACACAATCCAAAGACCAAGTTAGCACCGAGCTGCTGTCCCTGCAAAGGAAAGGACAGCCAGTTTCCTCCACCTGATGTTTTTCATCAGACTGCTGCTTTATCTTCACTGTTTCACGTCAGTTTCAGCACAAATGAACAGTTAATGATAAATATTATATATATGACTCGTTGTTTCCCAAATGATAAATCAAAACAGTCATTAAAGGATTAGAAGTGTTTCTCAGTAACTTCACATGTTGACACTGAAGTTATATACATCAGAAACACATTGATTGGACTCATTTATGTCTGTTATTGAGCAACACAAAGATTTTCTTAAACCAAATGAAAACACGTAGAAGCCGTGAGATTCTCACCAGTTTTAAAGTTGTATTTAAAAATAAAAAATAAAGTCTGAATATTATTGATTAATCTGAAGATTTGTGATGAAAATAAAACTTTAGCATCTTGTTGGAATGAAACGATTTTGGATTCAGTGCACAGGGTTGAGCACTAGGACCCAGCAGGCATCAGGGCGTGTACACAGAGTGTGAGAGCTCACCTGGGCTCCTCCTCCTGTGATGAAGCTCACCTGAGAGACCTCAGCTGCTGAGGACAGACTGTGTTTACTCTCACCTGCTGCTGTCAGTCCTTTAAAGGTAAGATATGATTTAACTTTACAATAACATTCAGCTAACCAGCTAACATTCAGCTAACCAGCTAACATTCAGCTAACCAGCTAACCAGCTAACATTCAGCTAACCAGCTAACATTGTGAGCAGAGTGAAGGATCAACAGTGTTGACGTCCTGTCAAAGACGTCTCTGTGTGTCCGTCCTGTCTCCTAACAGCACTCTGTAGCTCAGAGGTGACAGTCTGACAGCCTGGAGCTTCAGCTGGAGATGGAAAAGCAGCCAGTTCACTAACAAGTCAACAACATAAACTCACTAAATGTCAAGACAGGAAATATTTTGACTCCTATTATCATTATAAACAGAAAAATCCAACCATCTAAACTCAAGAAAACTAGTTTTTACTTGTATTTTCTTTTTCATGAAAATCCAAGAAACAAGTGAAGAAACAGAAACAGTGTTGTTTTTGAGTCTTTGAGTCGACCGTCACTGTTAAAAGTAAAGTCGTGCCAACAAACCAAGTTGACCTGTTTGTTATCTTGTCATCAGATGTGGAGGGCAGAGAACTTAAAACTATTCCAGCCTCTCCACTTTTATTAAACACTTCCTTCACTCAAACATAAACTGAAAGTAAGACGCCATTTTCTTTAAACTCCACAAAAGTTCTTTCTCATGAAAACTGATTCTTTCCATCATCAAACTTTACGCACAGCTGTCATATGAATATGTGACAGCATCATTTAGACTCTGGTGTGATGGATTTTAAACAGCAACATCAAAATACTTGTGTCTTCATGAGGTCATGTCACATATTCACCTGTATAAAAACTGAGCTGCTGTTTTATTGTCACAGTCACTGAAGGTTTGTTTTGTCTCTAAATAGGCGACAGGCAGTGTAAATTTGCATATTAGCTTAATATTTAGTTTCACCCACGACATTTAGATTTAGATTCAGATTTAACATTTAGATTTAACATTTGATATTCTATTTTTACAAGAGAAGTAAATATAACAGAGTTTACAAATATTGCTGTTCATCTGGTCATCTGGTTTGTTAACTTGTCATCAGTTGTGAAATGCAGGAAAACCAGTTTTCATTCGCCGTCTGCTGCCAGCTGCTGGTTTGAGGCGGTGTTGTTGAACGCAGCCTCCTCTTCTCTTCTTCCTCTGCCTGTCTGCTCTGATGCAGCATTTAATCTGTAATGTAACTAAAGTTATCACACAGATGTAGTTTAGTACAAAGTAAAATATTTGACTCCAAACTGTGGTAGACAGTCTATAAAGTGTTGATGAACGTATTGATCCTTCTTCATGTTGCTTATTTTACTGGATGACTTCCATCTGATGACACGTGAAGTTCTGACTGCTGAAACAAAGACAGCAGAACATTACATGTATCTGTAACCACGGCAACTGCTCAGCATCGCTCTCATGTTTACTGCATTTTATCCATTTTAGCTCCTCGTCGTGTTTCACTTCAACTTTGTGCTGCATTTAAAACAAGTATTTTAACATGTTCATCAGATTTTAACATTTAGTCAGACTTTTAACACATTTTTTTTAAAACATTTTTTTTCACAACTTTAACATATTTGTGAGCAGTTGGCGATATGAGGGAGGATGAGGGGGGATGCTGCCCCCCTTGTTAGCAAAATTACCAAAAAGCAGCCTGCCATCACTCTCCATCCCCTAGCAGCAGATAGTGTGTTACAAATCACAGGTGGCTGCGATCAGCTCCGGCACTCTGTGGAGTCCTGTGTGTCCTTCAAGCAATTAAGATGGTAAAAACTTCCAAGGGGTCATGTAACTTAAAATGATCCTGCTTGAAGTGTGATGTGAGAAACATGAGAAAACCCTGCCTGAATAAACTCAGTCCACTGCATACAATACAAAGGTGTATTTACTCAATACTTTAATTTAGTTATAAAAAGACAATTGTAGCAGGTAAGGAAGGAAGATAAGTGGATAAAATGGAATTGTAAAATTAGAAATGTCACAGTTCTGGTTAAGGTGTCATGTAACAATGTCCTTTGGGAGGTGTACATAGGTGTGACGGGGCAGGTTGGTGCTCCCATCGGGCCATCTCCCCTGTTGAAAATTTGCAAATATGTAACGAATAGCTAGCTAGTATCTCAGACGCAATGTTAGCATGTAGACATCTGTGAATTAAGGATTTACCCCTCCAACTAGACTCAGTCACGTCAATTTAACTCAGACTTCTCTTAATAGAGTCAGTGAGTTGTGGAATAATGTGCTGTGAGTTTAAATGTTAGAAGAGGAAGTCGACTTTCAGACATTTTGTCCTTCAAGAGTGTTTCTGAGCCAAAAGCTGATTTCAGTTGATGTGCAGATGAATGATTTGTGTTTCCTCTCCAGATGAAAGTGTGTGTGAGATGAGCAGCATGAATCAGTGTGAGGACAGAGAGGAGGGAGGCCCTCCCTCTAAAACCACTGAACCTGAACCTGGACCTGAGCCCAGCTGTGTGTCCTTCAAGAGTGACCGGTCAATCGGTCGTTTCATTACTTTTAAAGGACAACCAGCTCCTGTTGTGAGGAGGTGAGCTGTTAATAACATTAATAGGTAACTGATTCATGTTTAACTGTGGAGAAAGATGTTTTTTTGAAACCTGATGTTTATTTTCAGGTTTGTTCTTCTTCACTTAAATTTATATTCTCACTTTAGAAAGCTGCCCAATAGAACCAGTCTTCAACTCTTCATTACACTTCATGGAATTAGTTTGGTCCAATATTCTCTGAAGGTTTATTCCTGATGTTTTCCACTATTTTCTGGACAGAAGCTTCTGTGTCTGAAGACTAGAATGTGAATTAACATCTCTGGTGGTCTTCTTCTCTGTCCAACAGGAGACCAGCCTCTACTGGACCTGGACCTGAGCCCAGCTGTGTGTCCTCCAAGAGTGACGAGTCAATAGATCGTCTCATTCATTTTTTTAGACAAAAACAAAAAACTTCTGCTGTAAAGAGGTGAGTTGTAAAGAACATGAAAATATGACTGATTTGTGTTTTATGTTATTTATTCAGAGAAATGTGTTTAAACTTGTTTTCTTCAGCATCGTTCTTCTTTAGTACATTTATATTCTCACATGTGAAACCAGTCTTCATCTCTTGAGTCCAGTGTAACATTATGATTTTTGGGGAGGAATTTTATTGTCTTTTATGCACCTTAACAAGCAATTAACATCACAAAGGAAAACAAAAAAATCATCTTGAGATTGGGTTTCATCTGTCATGCAGAGATATCACTGTATTAAGATATAACACATTCAAACTTTTCTAGTAAAAATAAGTCAAATAGTGGTAGTTACAGTAGTTATTTGAATAGAATTTAACTTTTGAGGTATAAGAGTCGTAAGCAAGATGGTCAATAACTCCATCTCTTCATAAAAATAGGTGCTTTCAGCTGAAACTGGGCAGTCATATATTCCATCATGTAGACATGCTTTACTTTCTGTAACCAGTGAGCGATCATGGGAGGGTTAGATTTCATCCAGTTAATAGTAATTATTTTTCTTGCAATCATCAACAAAACATGCAATATATAACATTGTTCTGTATTAGACATGTGGTCATGAGCGTCCATGGGAAGGTCCATCGGCAAGATTTTTCCAGTTCTTCTTTGACATTTTTCCAAATTATTTGTATTTTCGGGCAGTCCCAGAATATATGAGTGTGGTCACCGGCCATACCACAATTCCTCCAGCATTTGTTGCTGGGATTGTTTTTGGAGGCAAAAGTTGTTAACTGGTCCTGAAGAACCTGGTTTTGACTTTTCCATCGAATTCTTTATAGTGTTGGCTGTCCATCCAGGAGCTGATTTATTATTATTATTAGACCATTCTCCGCCCATCTTTTATAAGCCCTGTCTGACGTGGATGGTAAAAACTCTGTGTTCCCGACTAAAGGAATGGCCCGTGACAGAGCTACAACTCCCTTTAGTTGCTTTTGGACTAAATTCCAAACCGTCAATGTGTGTATGACCCACATATTGTTGATTTTAAGTTTTTTTTCTGAGATTGCTGGCTAAGAAATGGAAGACTTCACAGGGGTACCCCTGATATGGAATTTTGTTGAATAGAGACCCATCCGGTCTTTAGGTTCCTGACAACCCAGGCCACCACCGCTTGCAGCTGAACTGCCCAGTAGTAGAATTTCAGATTAGGCAGGTTTAAGCCTCCTTTGTCATTTGCTGACATCAGTACTTTCAGCCGTATTCTTGGTCTTTGGTTTTGCTAAATAAATTTTGATATTAATTTTTCTAATGACTTTTAGTGAATATGGTATTGTGGTGTTAAGATAAGGAGGACTGAAATAAGAATAGTAGTCTTGGTAGAACATTTATTCTCATGGACTCTATTCTGCCAAAGCATATCCCATCTTTTCAAATCCTTTTTAATTTCTTTGATCAGATTATCGTCATTAGAGGAGAATAGTTGTGTGGTTTTAGGTGTAATAAAAACACCAAGATATCTGAATCCCTGATTGGATCTTCTAAAAGAAACCAGGTCATCTAAATGGGAGGGCCAGTCCCCAACAATCATCATGGCTTCAGATTTGTTCGTATTAACCTTATATCCCGACACTTTACTGTACTCATTGAGATTATGTAGGAGAGCAGGGATAGAGGTTATAGGATTGTCCAAAAATATTAATATATCATCTGAGAAAAGTGCCATTGTGTGCTGATTATTTCCTTCATCAAGTATTCCCTGTATAAGGGGGCTGGATCTTACGGTTCAATGCTGATAGAAAAGAAAGAGGGTGACAAAGTGTCCCCTTGACGTGTACCACGTCCCAGCAGAAAAATTCTGAGCAATGCCCATTTACTCTAACTCTGGATCTGGGTTTTTTTTATACAAAGTTTAAATCCACTTCACAAAGATATCATTGAAACCCATTTTCCTGAGAGTCTTTTCTGAAAAGGTCTATTAGACTTTGTCAAATGCCTTCTCAATGGCTAAGCTGAGAAGCATTGATGAGGTGACAGCCTTGGCTGCTAGTGATTATTGGTTCAAAGCTCTTCTTACATTATCGGTTCCCTGTCTGTTGTTAATAAAACCCGTCTGATCTGGTTTTATACGTTTTCTAATGTATTTTTGTATTCCTGATGTTTTCCACTATTTTATGGACAGAAGCTTTTGTGTCTGAAGACTAGAAAGTGAATTAACATCTCTGGTGGTCTTCTTCTCTGTCCAACAGCAGACCTGCCTCTCCTGGACCTGGACCTGAACCTGGACCTGGACCTGGACCTGGACCTGAGCCCAGCCGTGTGTCCTTCAAGAGTGACGAGTCAATAGATCGCCTCATTCATTTTTTAAGACAAAAACAAAAACCTCCAGCTGTAAAGAGGTGAGCTGTAAATAACATGAAAATATGACTGATTCATGTTTTATGTTATTTATTCAGAGAAATTTGTTTAAACTTGTTTTCTTTAGCGTCGTTCTTCTTTAGTACATGTATATTCTCACATGTGAAACCAGTCTTCATCTCTTGAGTTCAGTGTAACATTTGTCTGATGACTGGTGGAGTGTAACATCGTGATATACTTTTAAAAAACTTTATTGTCTTTTATGCACATTGACAAGCAATTAACATCACAAAGGAAAACAAAAAATCATTTTGAGATTGACTAGTTCTGTAGATATCCGTTCCTGATATCAAAAACATGTCCAGTCTAGAGTGGCTGCTATGTACCTGGGACATGAGAGTGTAGTCCTTTTCTCTAGGATGTAGGTGGCACCAGACATCTAGCAGGCCCATTTCATCCATCAGTGCATGAAGAGATATTGATGTCTTGGGCACAGAGCCCACTCCTGCTGGAAGCCTATCTACAGTCTGCCTCAGAATGCAGTTGAAATCTCCACATATCAAAAAAATTCCTTTGCTTTGTCTACTAATAGAGATGCCATCATCATAAAGAAATTTGGACAGTCCTTGTTCGGGGCATATAAATTAACCAGTGTAATATTTGTACCTCCAATAGTGCCTATCACCATCACACATCACACCATCATTTACCATCTTTATCCTCAATAGTTTTTTCATGGCTAGAGGCTTCAGTGTTGTTTGACCAGTCCATCTTGTTATCTAGTTGCACCCCTACGAAACATGGAGGTGTCAAGCATCTCCACCTCCTCATTACTTATTGCAGCAGGGATTTGTGGCTTCTTCCACATGACCTTCAGCTTGTGTTTGTTTCTGAGTGGACAGACACAATGAGACTGATTGTTCATGATTCCTCCACAGAGTCGACCAGGAGAGCTCAGAGGTTCCCAGAGGTCCGTCTGTCCAGCAGCATCAGACACACCTGGACTCCATATTTATGGTCTGTACATGAACAACAACTACTTTTACATCCAGTCTTTTCGCAATAATCTCCATGCTGCACTTTACAGACCAGTGGTGAATCTGTCCAACATGGATCTGATGTTAAATGTTGTCATTCACATAATATTCTGTTTCAGCTGCTGGAGGAGAACATTGTGACTTTTGTGAAGAAAGAGCTGAAGAAGGTCCAGAGGGTTCTGAGTTCAGATCGCTCACAATGCTTTGATAGTCAAAGTGATGATGATGAGGTGTTGGACGGTGAGGATGAAGAGCAGAGGAGGAGCAGCAGAGAGGCATTTCTGAAGATCACACTTCACTTCCTGAGGAGAATGAAGCAGGAGGAGCTGGCTGACCGTCTGCAGAGCAGTAAGAGGATTTCACTAAAGATTTAACATGATGGATCAATGAGACAGTTTGTAATGTCTCAACAAATGGAGGAAAAACATGGAAAATATTTTTACATGTGCTACTTTAGGGGAAGGAAATTGTCTTATTTTTCTTTATAATCAACTTAATGATCATTTTGTTGTGTGTTCATTTAGAACGTCTTGCTGCAGTTTGTCAGCGTAAACTCAAATCTGACCTTCAGAAGAAGTTCCGGTGTGTGTTTGAGGGGATCGCTAAAGCAGGAAACCCAACCCTTCTGAATCAGATCTACACAGAGCTCTACATCACAGAGGGAGGGACTGCAGAGGTCAATGATGAACATGAGGTCAGACAGATTGAAACAGCATCCAGGAAACCAGACAGACCAGAAACAACAGTCAGACAAGAAGACATCTTTAAAGCCTCACCTGGAAGAGACGAACCAATCAGAACAGTGATGACAAAGGGAGTGGCTGGCATCGGGAAAACAGTCTTAACACAGAAGTTCACTCTGGACTGGGCTGAAGACAAAGCCAACCAGGACATACAGTTCACATTTCCATTCACTTTCAGAGAGCTGAATGTGCTGAAAGAGAAAAAGTTCAGCTTGGTGGAACTTGTTCATCACTTCTTCACTGAAACCAAAGAAATCTGCAGCTTTGAAGAGTTCCAGGTTGTTTTCATCTTTGACGGTCTGGATGAGTGTCGACTTCCTCTGGACTTCCACAACACTGAGATCCTGACTGATGTTAGAGAGTCCACCTCAGTGGATGTGCTGCTGACAAACCTCATCAGGGGGAAACTGCTTCCCTCTGCTCGCCTCTGGATAACCACACGACCTGCAGCAGCCAATCAGATCCCTCCTGGGTGTGTTGACATGGTGACAGAGGTCAGAGGGTTCACTGACCCACAGAAGGAGGAGTACTTCAGGAAGAGATTCAGAGATGAGGAGCAGGCCAGCAGAATCATCTCCCACATCAAGACATCACGAAGCCT
>JARJLU010020112.1:0-20126 GCA_030272975.1 Sparidentex hasta | reverse complement strand
TATATATATATATATATATATATCCTGCGGCACTTGTGAATCTGTGAGATTTGTCATTTTCTGACAAAAGCAACTTTCAAGGATGTAGCTTTTCTATCCATCTCTATTCAACTGGATTGAATTCAGTGAGGTTATTTGGTTTTGTTTTGGTTTTTTTTTTCCTTTCCTTTTCCTTTCCTTTCGTTTGAGCCTGCACACAACGCCACAGTGCTGTATACTCATGATGTCCTGGGAGCAGAGGACATGACAGCTAAGCGGAGAGGCTAATTAAGTTGTATATAATTGTAAGTGAAAGAAAGTTTTGAGGAAAATACTGTGTCACCATATTTGTTAAAATACAGATTCTAGGTCATTTTCACAAGGTTTCACTTCCTTCTGATCAGCTTCTATTATGTTACAGAGATAGTTTTCTTTATTCTACATACTAAATAAGCCTCTGGATGATCTGGACTGTCATTACTGTCCTCTATTCACTCTGTGACATTTATGGTGATTTGTGGCTGAAAAATAAAATAGTAGATCAAAATTAAAATTATTTACAGACCAAGCTCATGCCTCAAAAAGTCTTGGCTGGAACCAGTTGAAATAACAGGGACGAGGTTCTGTGTGACTGGCTCGCTTGATTTTTCTCTCTCTCATCCGCTCTCAGACGGCCACACAGGTGCACATTAACAGACAGTCGAGATTTGCTGGAATGGAATGAGGGCGGCTAGATTGGATTTCCGGGGGAATCTCATTTCAGTCAACTCTAATCTGAGAGAGGGAGAGAGAGAGAGAGAGAGAGAGGGAGATAAGTATGTACTGTCCGTTATCATGGTTGCCACAGCGATGTGTAGAAGTGTGTGCCGGGAACTGTGGGCTGTTTGCAACATCTTTTAATTCTAGCACTTGTAGAGTCTGTATCTGAGAGTGTGTGTGCCTGCTTGTGTGTGTGTGTGTGTGTGTGTGTGTGTGTGAGAGAGAGAGAGAGAGAGAGACAGAGAGAGAGAGAGAGAGAGATAATTAATTTAGTCTTGTGAGAATAGTGTTAAGGCTTCAAGGAGACGTGGTTTGACCCCTGCCACCAAGAGATGGTTCCTGGGGAAACCAAAAATAAAAAAATAAAAAAAAACCTTTTCACCAGTTTCAGGAACTGTGAAACTCAAACTGAGAATTGCGGATTACTGTGCGCTTTTCCACCACATCTAAAGAACTTCAGAAAATCAGGCAATTTAGGGGGATGAAGGATCAAAGAACGATTGAAGCGTTCAAGGTGCAATTTGCGCACAGGAAACGACAGCCTGCACAGTTGTCCTGTTGTTCTTTTGTTTTCTGACTGATGTTCTAATGGACATAATGAATGAATCTGAACTAGACAGGTTTTTAGACCATAAATCTCTCAGCAGCCAGTCCTCTCTGGCTCTCTCAGTCTTTTTAACTCTCTTTTTATTTTTTTCGGGTCTTTCTTTGCTGAACACAGCTCACATGATGAGAACAGGGAGACTGAACCTAAGGAAGTGCAGTTGTTGGCCAGACAACCAATACAATGTGCTAAAAGACAATCAAACGCTCCGTGGAGAGTCGGGTGATAATTCTCTACGGTTACTCCTCCACGGTTACAGCTTTCCTGTTTATTTAATAAATGAGTGAAGCTAAGCATTCAATCAGGAAGACAATCTTTGATTTCTCCTCTCGCCTCCTTCACGATCAGCTGACCATGGATCCTTACTCTTTGAGTTTAACCAATCTGATAATGCTATGATATTCTAAAGCCAGTCATCCAGTCACGACCACCACCAGTGTCTAGACTCAATCAGAGGGGATCTGTGCCATGCCCTGCTTTACTGCCCCTTTAAAACATGATGACATCTCGATACAGTTAATTCAATAAATGTGGCTAATCACCAAAGACTATTCACATTTCTTATCTTTATTGCGCAAATATCAATAAATACGTTTTGACCCAGGAGTTTTACAGTGGTGTTTGTAGCAACTGAAACAGGTGTTTTAAGACAAAACATGATGTTTTCCTAACCCTAACCCTAAAATGTTTTTGTGCCTGAATCTAACAAGATCATAAGCACAGTGTGTCAGAGCGTATACAAATATAACACTGAACCTAGAATCAAATTGCAACATTAAAGAATTTAGAATATTTAAGCTAGCTAGCTAGCTTGGCTTGTTGGGTCCCAATGGATCTAAATGGGCTCAGGTCAAGTATTGCTGAACGCTGAGTATATATGCAAGACAACACATAGCAAATTTGAAAAGTTCTGTATTATTGTGTATTATTAACTGTATCTGTCCTTATTCAAAAGATCTAAAACAAACATACCTGGTGTCTGTTAGTGTTTGATTGGTCGACGCTTGAGTTCACTTTATCAGCAAGCAAACACAAAACATTTGATTTCCTTTTATTCTTCTGCCCGCTTTGGATTTCAAACACTTGTGTCTGGAGAGATTAGCATTATTTGAAAAAAAAGTTGTGCTTTTTGTATTTCCAGGCAGCACAACATCAAGACACACAGAGCAGAGGAACAAAAAACTCAACCAGTCAACAAGCAAAGGGATGAAAATGCTGCTTTTATTGCCAAATTTGGACCTTGATTTCAGCTGATTGGATTTGAAACATTGAAATTGGACATTGAGATGTGGAGGTTGAGAAGGGGAAATGAATTTCAGCAGCAGCATGACAAAACTCTCACATGTTTGAAGCTGGTGGATGAAAAAAAAAAAAAAAAAGGTTTGAAAAAGTAACGCACAGGGATGGAAGAAACATGGAGAGAGTGAGGGAGAGTGGTTGAGCGATAGAAAGCTATAAAAATCCCATTAAGCTCTCAGCCTTGATTGCTCTACAATTAAATGTCCATTTTCTTGCCTACATAGACAGGGTTGGCAACTTCACTTCAGCAGTTGGTGTACTGTGTACTGTGTGTGTGTGTGTGTGTGTGTGTGTGTGTGCGTGTGTGTGTGTGTGTGTGTGTGTGTGGGAGGGTGCACGCCTGGGTGGTAAAAGCCAGCCATTAGTTGTTGAGTCTGAGTGGTGTTGCTAGACACTCGCACTTACACATCAGGGTGCCAAGTTCCAGTGGCCTGCCAAATTGATTTCAGGTCAAAATCAGTTAATTAAAAAAAGACTCAAACTGCTCCGGAGTCGAAAGCCCAGTCTCTGTAATCACGGTGTGTTTACCCTGGAATTTCACACGAGGGACAGTAGTTAAACAATCTTTCTTTGAGACAGGGTGGGAAATAATTGACAATAATTGGACAGAGTATTTCACTGTGAGCCATAATGCACTGGAGTTTAAATAGATGATATCAAAGCAACATTATGTGACTTTTGTACCTTAATAAAACAGATACAGGGTCATTTTGACGGAAGAGTGTCCTGCAATAGGGCCAACAGTGTCTCTGTCTCAGCCACTCTGCCCCCATCACTTGTTTCTGCATTATGTAACTTCAGTGAGAGGGTGGAGAGGGTGGGATCACAGCGTTACATACATGTTCACGTCAAAAATACATTTTCAATACGCAATATTGTTATGACAGAGTGGTTTGCACTTACATGACGTCTGACACGTTGTTACATAGGTAACAACCTGGGGTTTGTGACAGTAGTGCTGCCAGTTTCTAAATAATGTTGATTTAAGAGTCTGTGTTAATGTTTATGTCAACGGTGAATGCATCATGCGTTTTGATGTTCCTTCTTCTGTGTGTAGTGGGCTGTCCGGGTCAAGCTCAGGAAACAACCTGCTGGCTGAGGAGTAGCTAGCTGATTAGATGTATTCTCGCACACAGCACTAGCAGAAGCTGGTCATGTTTTTGTTGTAAGACGAACTAGTAAGACAGTGTTTGCCTTAGCCGGACAACATGCTAACGCTAAGCTCAACAGACTTACCTAAAATAAACTAAATTACCTAAAATAAAACAGTTAAACAACATAGAAAATGGCACTACTACTTAATAAACATTTTTTTCCGAGTGTCACATATTTGAGTCACAGTGGACATTAAAGATTGTTGAAAAAATATATTTTGATTAATATAGATTAATCGGCTTCCCGACCGACAAAATAAAAAACCCTCTGGTGATAAGTTAGCAATGATGTATCTGTTTGTGTCTGTTCAACAGACAAAAGTATGGCTGTATTCAGAACTGCCTACAATTTACTCAAACAAAAACACAGAATTGTCAGTAACAGTACATCCTAAATACAGATTTTCATAGTATGCAATATGAACTGATTTGTTTTGCAGTATGCCAGGCCAGGTTTAGCCAACCACAGCTACTGTGTAGCATGTCTGTGTGCTCTGAAAAAAAGTAGAAGCTATTAAT
Source organism: Sparidentex hasta (assembly GCA_030272975.1). NCBI lineage: Eukaryota > Metazoa > Chordata > Actinopteri > Spariformes > Sparidae > Sparidentex > Sparidentex hasta. Next base: position 15,812 of record JARJLU010020112.1, on the reverse strand, counting down.
GTGGATCTTTATGATCTTTCCAAAGACTAACATTTACCTGAGAGATATGGGGTTTGGGTGGTGTGCCCATCATGCTCCCTCTGAAGTCAGTCTTCAGTGAAGTCAAGCATTTTGGCACATTTTGAAATGAATAACTTGATAATGAGCATTAGAGAAGTGGAGCACTGAACTCTAGCACAAGCAAAATGGACCAACCAACACACACTGCACTTCTTCACAAAACTCAGTCTCAGTCAACTCTCCAATCCAATCCAGTCCAATCCAGATTCATTTATGAGGCATGTTTAAAAAAACAACAACAGCTGGCCAAAGGGCTGAACAGCAAAGAAAAACAACACAATAAAGCACAAAGACCATAAGAACACAAAAGGCAGCCCTCATACTGAGCCAAAAGCCAAGGAATAAAAGTTTGTTTTGAGACATGAGTTAAAAACAGGCATTGCAGAGTTCAGCCTAACATGTCGAGGCAAGTCATTCCAGAGGTTAGGGGCTGCAACTGCAAAAGCGCAATCTCTCCGATGCTTCAAACTTCAACCAAAAGCAAGTGGGCAGCAGACCTGAGTGACCTTGAATGACCTCTATGACCCTGCCGGGCAGAGGAAATGACTTTGCGCTGCTACCACTGCAGCACAGAGGAAGACCTTCATGGCCTTTCACCCTGTGTTTCCAAACTAGAACGTAGGCACCTGCCAACCCTACTTGTCATGATTTCTGTTGCTGTTTTTACTGTAAAGCAAAGTAGGAGGTGATAAAATGAAAAAAAAAAAAAAAAAAAAAAAAAAGAATGAGTGAAGGGCAGAGGGAGAAAAGGGAGAAACAAAGTCAAATGAAAGCTGATATGAGCATTATTTATTGTGGTACTTAGCAGAATTAGCAGAGAATACGGTAATATCTAAAAATCACAGTTTGTAATGATTGTTGCCCTCTCACTGTTTTTGAACAGTTAACAACCCAATATGCAAGTATGATGGATGGAATATGTGGCTAAATAACGTAATAAACTGTCTAGGTTATACTAACAGCATCTCATTCCACCTGTCTCGAAATAAGGCACAACAAAACACAAATGCATTAGGATTATCCAATATTTGGTAGGCACTGCTGTGTGAACTGTTGAAAAATAGTCTTTTTATGGACTACTGAAAGCCTTTGCCTGCACAAGCCTTCATACTGGAGAAGACCCCAGCACTCAGTCCTGCATCATCTCAGCATGACACAATCACAGAGGGGAAAGAAGAGCAAGTGTAGCAGGCACAGACATAAGGACAAAAAAATGCAGGTAAGTTGTTTTGGAACCAACACACAGTGATGTGTACATCTCCGCAAAAACTCCCCATCACTGCCAGTCTGGTTGTGAGGACTGATGCCCAGTATTCCCTACATCGTGTCTGGCAGGTACACTGCAGGATAAGTGAGCTCACCTTTTCACTAATGAGGAATAACACAAAGACCCAAACGTCAGTCTGTCACAGTGAGGCCATGGAGTGTTTGTATGTTGCAGGCTTGTTAAATAAGCTTGTTGGCAAAATATTGTAAATGTAACTAACTTTCCAAAGTGATATTTTTGCGCCAAAATATGAACATTTTGTTAAGTAGCTGTGTTGCTCATTTGGGCTTAATTTAGTGATTATGGCCACCTGGTGTCATCAGTCCAGAATCTTTTTTTTTTATTATTATTTTTTTATTTTTCTATGTGTATTATTATCTTGCTGACATTGAGTTTGTATATTAGAAATATTCCTCATACACACTTGCTGTGCAAATTTACTGTAGTTTGCCTACATGCAATTTGCTCTAATTTAAATTCTTTGTTAATTTCCTTTGTTGTAGCCCTTTTTTTTTTTTTTTACTTTACAGTTGCAGTAACTCAATCACCCCACAGGGAACATTAAAATTTCATTTGTTGGTTTTCATTCATTTATGCTGCCTCTTCACATATTCACATTTGTAGTTGTACGGCAGCAGATGAAGCTACAGGGGACCCAAGCACTTGTGTGGGTATTAGTTGTGCTTCATAGGAGCAAACAGTAGTCTCCAAATATAGACTCTTGACACACTGATTAGCTTATAAGCTTGTATTGTTAACTGAGCAATATTTAATGCTATGCCTGTACAGCACAAAAAAAATCTATATTTGTCAGCAGTCCAAAGGATTCTAAAAGACAGCAACGATAAAAAACATGCAACATAGATACAACAGGAGACGGCTAAACATCCTGTCAAAAATATCTGGTTTTGTCATAGTAGTACACTCAACAAAACAGGATTTTGAAGTTAGTTTTTTTGCATGAAAATATGTGAAATGTGATGTGAAATTCAATGTATCATTGAAAGACGATAAACCATATAATTCCTCGAAGCTGTAAGATAATACTGTCTTGAGTAACAGACCACAGCATAGCTAGCTTTACAGTCTGGTGTATCGGGGGTTTGTTCACCCCCCCAACTGTGTGAACAGCTCGCTTTAGTGATTGTGAGGTTCCTCTTTCCTGTCTGCATAATGAAACCAGGCAGAAGCACTAATGTGAGTCCGACAGTTACTGCACTTACATTAAAGCAGAACTCTTTGAGAGATTCTTAAATGTATCAGGGAGCGAGGTAAAATCCAATACAACTACCTTTTTCATAGTGTGTGTGTGCCTCGCTTTGAGCACATCTCAAGATGTTAATTTGCTGAGCAACTCAGAAACAATCAGTTTTGACACCGGCAGCCCCGGTAACACCACATAACTTATTAAACAAGGCATTTCTTTTAACTCGGGAATGGAAGGTCTGTTTAGAAAGCAGTAGAATATGCTCAGTGTGTGAGAATTTTTACAAGACTCGCTGGTTGCTGTTAATCTGTCTGTCAGTTAATCAGGCATCCCACAATTTTGATCCAGACTGAAATGTCTTAATAAGAATTAAAATCCCACTAACATTTCAATTCCTTAAGCGCCAATGTGTGTTGGACATTTGTGGTTCATTGTGAAATGTCTTGACAAGGTATGAAATTAGTTTTAGACATCCACGTCCTCTTCAGAATAAATTCTAACAATTGTGGTGATCCCTTGATTGTGATTCTAACAAAATCTGACTTTTCAAAAGTTTGCCTTTACCTTGTGCTAATTAGCAAATGTTAGCATGCTATGAGCTAAAATAAGACATTCAACATTTTAAACATTATTAGCATTGTCATGCATCTTGGCGTTATAGAGAACTGTGTCCTGTGCTTGTGTCTGTCTACACAGAGGTGTTAGCATACTTGCAGATGTCTACTCTGATAGACCTGAAATTGTCTCGACTTTATCATTTCAAGTTTAGTTAGTGAATTAGTTTGGTTCAACATTAACTGTGTTACCATGATTTAACCACTTATAGTATAATCATTTAAAAACTTGAAACTGAACCATGAACCCCATCAGCACTTTGCCAGCTCATAATTAGCTACTTCACTTGAGTTAGTGCAGCATAATCGGTATTCTTTGACAATAGAAATAAGTTATCTTTGAAGCTGCTGCTTTCCTCTTAAAGAGTATTTCATTTTACATGTTAAGCAATTAAAACCTCACTATTAACACTGACCATGTTTAAGCTATTGTCACTGAATCCAGTCAGATCATGCTTATAAATCATGCTAATAAAACTGGAGCACTAATCACAAATGTTAACTTACAGCATTACATCCTTTCTTTCTTGTCTCTCGCTCTCAAAGAGGGGACTGATGAGAATGCCTTCAAAGGATGTGGTCCTACAGCTAGCAGGACGGCAGTGTTTTCAGATATGAACTTAAGAACCTACTGCAGGCAATTCGCCACCTGTCTGGCCCAATTTATGAGCTACATTTGAACTTTATTCAGCAGGTGAAGCTGAACCTGAAGGGGCGAGCTGAGGCCCAAAATGGCCTGGGTCCCAGTTCAGAAAGTTCAACCTGCCTCCAGTCTGTTTACTGCACATCAGCCACTGTCTGGTTCGCCCACCAGACAGGACAGGAACAGACTACAACAGATAGTCAGGTCTGCAGATCAGTGACTGAATGAGTTCTGAGCTCTTAAGACTCACTATACCAGTTTATCATGACATCATAGTTTATTAATTCTGGAAATAGATCATATGACAGACGTGCTGACTATCACTGCTGCTTTAATCATGGTACACTTAAACGGACCTTCTCTGAGCCATTAAAGGGTAACTTTAAACAAAGTGTGTACAATGTCAAGAAAGACAACATATATGCTGTATGCTTTTTACACCATACTAATATCAATGCTGCTAGTTTTAGCCTAATACACAGCCCAGTAAAAGGGTGACGACTCACTGAGATAAGACTGCAGGTCCTGAGCCGCCACTGAAGTGTTGTGTTGTGTAATGAGACTGAATCATTCATGAGGCAGATCATGCTGAGCCATCATTTATTTACACGTTTCCAAAATTATTTTGATTGCAATCTGCCACATCCTGTTCCGCCCTGCTTTAAATAGGTCTTTTTTTTCCAAATGTCCTCAACAACAGTCGGAAGTAAAATCCTGCCATTGCGGACATCCGGCTTATGTTAATGAGTCACATGCTCAGCTGATAAAAACTAGTGAAAATCTCTGTTAAAACAGAATCCTTGTGTCTTGCTGTATCCTGTATTTACTGTTTTTCACAGTGCTGGAGAGGTGGACAGGCTCACCAGTGCGGCCATCATCACATTTAAGGACTACAGCGTTATTGCCATAGAACCATATGCTGTTGGATGATTTAAATCTCCCACTGTTCCCTTTTCCCCTACCTCTCTATCTTTTTTTTTCCTCTCTCTTTGCTTCTCTCTATCCTTCAGCCTCATGAATACTGAGTAGCACATCAAATATTCATAGCAGCACACGCAACACACACTCGTATACACACACGCGCGCGCTCGCCTTCGCCCCCTCTGTCTTATGCACTTGAACGCACCCATACACACATATACGTACACCGATGCACTCATTCACATGCTGCGAGAGAAAGAACCAGCTCAAACCAAGCGCCCATGAAAGTTTAATACACCGGGTGTCCACTAGATTCACAAACAGTCACACCCAAACACACACACACACAGGGCCACGAGTGTGCGCGCACACACACACACAACATCTCTTTCTCTTTCTCTCACAGCCATTAAAGTTTAATCTACAGGATGTCAAGCGGATTTATTTTATTGAGCTGTTTGTAGCACCTGTATTTTTACACTCCTTAAATATTTAAAACATTTTCATACTGTAGGATACAGCCCATGACATCACCATCATTATCATCACTGAAGGTGCAGGGCAGCCGTCGGCCCTCTTAGATGGATTCATTTCCATCAAATGGTAAAGAGGGTGAACAGCGAGCAAGTCTTCGTTTTCAGCTCTAGAATTACAACAACTCTGACGCTGACGTACAAACCAAAACGATTCTTAAATTCATCTACTTCTGTTTACAACTACAGAGCAGGTTGCCAGATACAGTCAATGAGCACAGGGCTCAGGCTTTTTACACCTGCTTCCAAGTCCATACCAGAAACACAGACATCAGTCCTCTCACCTCAAACTTGGAAGGAAAGCATATCATTTTTTTCTTTTTCTTTTTTTTTTTCCAAATGGACGGTTTCCTTTCATTCCTTTTTGCAGTACCATGCAGTAATTTAAAGCCTCCAGTCATTTCAATGGGGTAAGGACAGCAGAGGGAAAGTGGTTTTGACTGCAGTGGTAAGACTTGGAAGCAGTTGGTGCCCATGTGAATACCAAAGATTTTGCTCTTTCATCATCATGTATCATGTGTCTGAAGCAAACATGGAGCTATACAACACAGCACTAACCTCATACAAGGATGGAAAAAAAAGTAAAATAAACACTGGGCTTGGGAACATTTCCACTTAGCAAGAGATCACTGGTAAAAGTGCAGTATCGTAGGGAACCAGAAGTGCTCATCCAAGAGGCTTCTTCAGTTCTAACTAACAGGAGGGGAGTTGCAGGCTTTTAAACTCTGTGTGGGAGTGTCCTTGCAGAGTCATTAAGGACACCTGTTAGCTCTGAGTGTATAATGTAATTCTAAGCTTTCTGAGGAGGGAACTAAGTACTGCATTGTAGAAGGTTCACAGGTAATGTCTTAGTCCACCTTCTCTGTTCAAAGACGATCGTTCTAGTTTTACATCGAAAGATTCCTTTACTCCTTTTTCAAAGGGATAGGGTTTCGACATTTTTCGGCATCAGCATGTTGCACTACAAGCTACCACAAGCTGCTTCTCAGTGTAGCTGTTCTTAGCTACCCTGATCTCTTTCGTCGGTGAGATCCCGGCGTGCTTGTACTGGGCCTGGTCCCCCTTACTGCAGGGTTTACTGTTGTCGTATGTGCAGAAGGTCTTGGTCTGCGCTCACATATCCTCACAAAACCTGATGTAAGATGTCACAGTGTCAGTGGGTTCATTTAAATCTGAGGCTGCAGCTTCAATAACACTCCAATCAGTGCAGTCAAGCAAGCCTCTTACTCATCCAGCCAGTTTAGACACATCCCTCCATTTCCTCATGGTCCTCACTACAGGCATAGACATTTTTTATTTTTTATTTCTAACTGTAGATCGGGCTGAGATAGAGCAGACAGTAATCAGAAAGTCCTAAGGCAGCATGGGAGAACAGAGCAGTAAGCATCCTTTAAAACTGTATAGCAACGGTCCAATGTGTTGGTGTCCATGGTCGGACACTTTGTATGCTGTTTATATTTTGGTAGTGGTGGTGAGATTTGTTGAAATCCCCAAGAATGATTTTTTTATTTTATTTTATTTTTTTTTTTCTCCATGTCTGTTATCTGATTAGCTGGCTGTTGTAATGCCTCCATTCCACAGGCTTGAGGTGAGATATTAACACCGACCAGGACAAACAAGAAGAACTCCCTCGGAGAATAACAAGGTTTGCAGTTTATGGAAGGAGTCTCCAAATGAGGGCTGCTCGACTTCTCCAACACTGTCACAATCTGCACACCAAATTCAATTTATGTAGAAGCGGGTACCTCCTGCCCACGTCTGCTCCATCTGCCTCTCCCGCAGATCCCATGGTGAGCTGCTCTACCTCCAACAAGAATCTGCGCAAAACTGTCCAGTTCAATGAAAACAGCTGAAAAAGTTTAAGCAGAGGACGGTCCAATGTTTTAGAGGTCCTCTCGTAAATGGGACCAGAGAGGGGTTCAGAAAACTGAACAAATAAACAAAAACACAAAGATGGAAGATGGTTTATGTTATGCGGCGGTGTAAAAAAAACAGCTATAATAAGGAGTTTTGAAAACACTGTCTACTACTACTTCCCCCATCCTGAAGTGCCCTTGACAAAAACACAGTCTTTGCTGTTACCTGTGGTGCTGTGTTGTTGTTTTTTTTTTTTTTCAATTGTTGACCTTTCAACTTCCCTCAGGAGGGAGGTGAGCACACCTTTTTTCTTCGTGGAATTGAGAGTATCACTTAAGAAGAGGCAGGTTTCAGTGAGCCGCTGGTTTTAAGTGGTAGAACACAAAGGCTGTAAATGCAGGATCAAAGTGGAGGAGGAAGTCTGCTTGAAAAGGAGAGGAAAAAAGTGGGACAGAGAGAGGGCACGGCAATCAAGGCGAGAGGCAGGGGAAGGACGAGGCAAAGAGAGGAAAAATGAAATTACGTGGACACAGTGAGGTTGTTACCCTGGATTCATTACAGTCTTTCATTAGCACAGCCCTTTTAACAGCTGTAAGCACGTCAACACAATATTTCATTTATGTGTTTGTCATTAGAGACAAAAAAAACACCAATGGCCTACTGCAACAGCCTCCAGTCTTTAGGTTTAGGCACGAAGCCCCCTTTGTTTAGGATCAGAAAAAAATGTCTAGTTGTCCCGATGTCTAGTTAAAAACATTCGGTATAAAATCAAATTGTCAGGTTTTTTTTAAACACAAACAAAGCGTCATACCAAAGTTGAAATGCAATCTCTAATTTTGGCTGCTGGCGTGGCAGCCTTCTTGCCTGTAACTCCACCGCCATCACCTCCACTTCCAAATCGGGTCATGAACAATGTAATGTGAATATGATATGATATGTTTTGCTAGAATGTGAATGTGTGCTATGTAGTCTATGAAACTTACAAATGTGAACATGTCAGTGGTTTGCAGAACCAGGAGTTTATCCTGGTGACTGGGCTGCTAGATGAGTTACTCCAAGCAAAACTGCCTGATCCTTATCCACCCACAATATGATTTACCATATTTAGTAGTGAGGGTCAAAGCATGAAACTATGAAAACCAGCTCCTGTCCAAAGTTCCATTTTTATAATCATCCAATCTTGTTGCTGAGCTGGTGTTTGTGCGGCTGTTCATTTAACTCTTAGCTCTGAAAATTAGTTTGAAGCGACTTTCATTTGTCTTTGGTTTTAACCCACACCGTCCAGATGGAGCAGCCCACAGTAAATGTTTTTACTCTTTACATTTTCAGTTCCGATTTCTAACTGTATTTATATATACAGGGAGTGCAGAATTATTAGGCAAGTTGTATTTTTGAGATTAACTTTATTATTGAACAACAACCATGTTCTTAATGAACCCGAAAGACTCATTAATATCAAAGCTGAATATTTTTGGGAGTTGGAGTGGGGCTTTTTCAGTTTTAGCCATTTTAGGAGGATATGTGTGTACAGGTGACTATTACTGTGCATAATGATTAGGCAACTTAACAAAAAACAAATATATACCCATTTCAATTATTTATTTTCACCAGGGAAACCAATACAACAGCTCAACATTCACAAATATACATTTCTGACATTCAGAAACAAATCAGTGGCCAATATAGCCACCTTTCTTTGCAAGGACACTCAAAAGCCTGCCATCCATGGATTCTGTCAGTGTTTTGATCTGTTCACGATCAACATTGTGTGCAGCAGCAACCACAGCCTCCCAGACACTGGTCAGAGAGATGTACTGTTTTCCCTCCTTGTAAATCTCACATTTGATGAGGGACCAGAGGTTCTCTATGGGGTTCAGATCAGGTGAACAAGGAGGCCATGTCATTAGTTTTTCTTCTTTTAGGCCCTTTCTTGCCAGCCACGCTGTGGAGTACTGGGATGCGTGTGACGGAGCATTGTCCTGCATGAAAATCATGTTTTTCTTGAAGGATGCGGACTTCTTCCTGTACCACTGCTTGAAGAAGGTTTCTTCCAGAAACTGGCAGTAGGACTGGGAGTTGAGCTTGACTCCATCCTCAACCCGAAAAGACCCACAAGCTCATCTTTGATGATACCAGCCCATACCAGTACCCCACCTCCACCTTGCTGGCGTCTGAGTCGGACTGGAGCTCTCTGCCCTTTACCGATCCAGCCACGGGCCCATCCATCTGGCCCATCAAGACTCACTCTCATTTCATCAGTCCATAAAACCTTAGAAAAATCAGTCTTGAGATATTGCTTGGCCCAGCCTCGACGTTTCAGCTTGTGTGTCTTGTTCAGTGGTGGTCGATTTTCAGCCTTTCTTACCTTGGCCATGTCTCTGAGTATTGCACACCTTGTGCTTTTGGGCACTCCCAGTGATGTTGCAGCTCTGAAATATGGCAAAATTGGTGGCAAGTGGCATCTTGGCAGCTGAACGCTTGACTTTTCTCAGTTCATGGGCAGTTATTTTGTGCCTTGGTTTTTCCACACGCTTTTTGCGACCCTGTTGACTATTTTGAATGAAACGCTTGATGTTCGATGATCACGCTTCAGAAGCTTGGCAATTTTAAGAGTGCTGCATCCCTCTGCAAGATATTTCACTATTTTTGACTTTTCTGAGCCTGTCAAGTCCCTCTTCTGCCCCATTTTGCCAAAGGAAAGAAAGTTGCCTAATAATTATGCACACCTGATATAGGGTGTTGATGTCATTAGACCACACCCCTTCTCACTACAGAGATGCACATCACCTGATATGTTTAATTGGTAGTGGGCTTTCGAGCCTATACAGCTTGGAGTAAGACAACGTGCATAAAGAGGATGATGTAGTCAAAATACTCATTTGCCTAATAATTCCGCACTCCCTGTATATATAGCTTAGCTGCTGGCTCTGGGCTTCACCCTTATGCGAATTCAGCAACCTCCTCTTGCGTCACATAAATTGGCTACAGCTGGAAACACAGTTAATCTTGCAGTGCCTTCTCATGTGCTGTTTGTGTCAGTCATAGAGCATTGGAAATAAAAGAAAAGTGCCTCCAGGGCTGTAAACAGAGTGAAGTGAAGTGCAGAGGAAAGACGAGAAGTAAAGCGTGCACTCAAAAGTGGGTATAATTATCTTGACCAAATGGCTACAGCAAAACAGAATAATGATAATGCTGGCATCCTTCTAAAAGTACACCATAAGAACATGATATTTTGGCAAAAGCTGCCTCGGAAATGACTCACCAACCTCCTGCTACCGCCAAATAAGTCCAGCTGGTTCAGCACCTTGGACAGCTCTCGCTCTCTCTCTCTCTCTCTTTTTCTCTCTCTGCAGAACTCAACCTTTCTTATGGTTTGTTTTACAAACTCAGACGCATGATGCTGACAAAACTCGATGCCAGCTGTTGGCTGATAATCCTTGGTAGAGATAAGATGTTGCTTTGGGGCGGCTGTAGCTCAGTGGGTAGAGAAGTTAGGGTAGTCATCTAAAGATTGCTGGTTTAAATCCCGGCTCTGAGCTGAGCTGAGCTACATGTTGAAGTGTGCTTGAGCAAGATACTGGACCCCAAGTTGCTCCTGATGTGTGGCTGGCACCTTGCATGGTAGCAAAAGGGTTAGGGATAAAGCAGTTACAGACGATGGATGGATCGAATCATAATAAGGTTTTTTTTAAGAAAAATACATTTGAAAAAATAAATAAAACTTGTATACTGTACTTGTATAAGCTCTGTAGATGTATTTTCCAAACAATTTTTTGTCTACACAAAAATGCTTTCTAAAAATTCTTTCTTTCAATGTGACCTTTAAAAAGTATAGGTTTACATTTTCACTAAACGATAATGGCATGCCTGTATGTACAGTATACCGACAGAGATAGTGGTCACTGAAATGATTCCGCTTGTTGTCTTGACACTACTACACACGAATATATGTATTTCTCTCCAAAACACATTCTGTTTGCAGTTAGATGAGCAATTACGTAACCGTGCTGTCCAGCTCTGCTGCCCGCTCTACCCACAAGAGCTTTAGTGTAGAGCTTGGAAGCGGCAATGAGACTTTTCAGCCTTTGTTGGGACCAATTTGGGCTCACTGATTAGTATTGAGCTATTTCAGGCTGTCCATGGTCCCATTTTAAAAACTGTTTTCCGCTCATCAGCCAGCTTGGACGAGACACACAGACGGACACAGGCACAGAGTAGCCGCGGGGAAGAGTGCAGGTAGACAGTGTTTGATAGTCTCCCTGCCTTTTTTTTTTCCACTCGTTCTCACATCCCTACCCCCCCAAGTCTGCCCTTGTCTCTCCCTTTTTCCCTCCCATTAGTGTCACTGCCTCTTTTCCTCTGTCTCACATTTCCTGTCCTCCACTTAGCAAAGCAAGGAGCGACAACTCCACTACCTTGACATTCCCCCAGGGACCCTGTTGAAAAATAAGAGCTGATGTTGGCCTGATGCTGCTACAAACTTACTGCTCTAAATACTGATCATTTAGTCAAAATCATAATACAGAAATGTAGAAAAAGCTTCAAATAGAATCCTGTCTATTCCGGCTGTGTATGAGAAAATCTGTAACTAATACACAAAACATGCCTCAGCATTCCGACCAAGTGAAGCAGTTGATTTCCCTTGTGGCATATTGAGTCTCTGACCTTCCCTGTCTTGGAAACACTGCGGAAATTGAATAATATTCTGAAAAGTCAATGACACATTGGTGCCCTGTTATTAATTCTTAAAGATGCCATAAAAAAGCAGCCATTGGACATGCCTTTATCTAATTAATGTGCTATCCTGAGGGGTTGTTGGAAGCACCAGGGGCCACGGCTGAATAAATTGAACTACAGCCAAACATAAAAAAACCGGCCTTGGACATGCCTGATTAGAATTAGTTTAACATCCACATCCCAGAAGCAAACAGAAGGTGCGCATGGGACCTGAAACACTGTAGTTAGTGACCATAAAATGAAACCTGCCGGGGTCGCACAGGTTTGCCCTGCAACATGCCCGAATAAAACTGATGAAATATCCAATGGAGTCATTCTGAGGAGGCCTGGGGTCTTTACGGCCAGGGACATGCACATAATACCCATAGGGAGGGTCATTCTGGGGGTCTTACTGTGCAGAGGCGGTCCCGAGCTGCCTATGGTTATGATTAATGTAACTTCCCTTATATAGCTCCCACAGTGGAGTCAGGGCAGAGAAAGAGAGAGATATAGAATATCTTGAAACTGTCCCCACATCCACATTTTTTCTCTCCCTTTCTCTGTTAAATGGTCAATGGTCTGCTCTCAGAGGTGCTATAGGTGAAGAGATCAGCTTTTTAATATCAGTCCAGTTCTGACTATTAAAATTGATTGAAGTTATCTCTGTAATCTATCATTGATAGAGGGGGAAGGCGTTCTGGGCCTATACCCTCATTAGCAAGTTGAGGGGATTCGGATGGACAGGCAGGGAAGGAGAGGAGGAGGCAGAGGAGGAGAAAGAGGAGGAGGAGGAGAGTCACACAAAGGAGTCATATGAACAGAGAGGAAGAGGGGCAGACTTGTGCGAATTTGCTGCAATTGAGGTTATTTTTGCATAATTTAAATGTGCTTGACGAACAGCCGAGTCACAAGAGTGAAATGTCGCCATGTTTCTGTAATATCTCAAAATGCCTCACAGCACCATGTGATATTGCAGCGTCGGTGTTGTTCCTGGAACGTAGCGATAAATGTCACTCCAGGATCGTCACTGCATGATTGGTAATGTCACAACATCTCAACTTTGTGAAAAAGACCAGAAAAAAAAAAATGGTTATCCCTTCTCTCACGTTTAACATTCTAAATGAGTATAATTCAACAACACTTTTTCCTAAACCTAACAAAGGGGTTTTGTTTGGTTTTTTTCCTGTTTTTTTGTTTTTTGGGGTTTTTTTTTCTAAATCCAACCAAACAGGAACAGAAAAACTGAACCGTGAAAATTAAATGATAAGTGATGGTGATTCGGTTCCAGGAACGGTGGTGCTATTAAAGCTGTGTTGGAAAGCTGCCAGGCCAAAAACCACTGTTCAACTTCGCCACAAAGTGGTTTTTGTCCTAGCTTTTAATTGTATATGTCTACTAGCAACACGTTTTAATGTTCAAAAACCACGTTGTGGTAAAAGTTGTGTGGTTTTCTGTCCAATTACATGTGTTTCTGTGCAGTTGTATGTGTATGTGTGTGTGTGTGTTGCTGACTTGACCATTTTAAAAGGCCTTGGCATGATTCCTCAAGAGGCCCAATTTCAGTTCAAATAAATCAGCTGACTTGGTGTGTAAAGCATTTTATACTGACTGCAAACATGGTAATATGCAGACCGGACATCTGAACAGCAGGCTTAAGACTATGTTGGATGAAGAACTGCTGACACACAGCTTACATGTCTGTCATTAAAACAGGCATTTTGTACCACACTGTGGTACCTTAGTGGACACACAAACCTGAGCGGATTTGGTTAAATTATATGTTAATTTCACATCAGTGGTCCTAGTTGTAAAAAAACAGGAACGATGAAATGCCAGTGACATATAGAAATACTCGGACTCTTTCACTGTTTGAGAAATTACAACGTTTCCCATTCAGTATTCAATGTACTGTAAAGACCATATCAGGATGTGAGAGGAGGAAGGTCAGGAAGTCATGTGAGGTGCAATTCTCTCTGCCTGAGTTGTTACAGGAAGGCAGATAGGATGACATTTACTGTCCTAATAAAACATCAGAGGCTCGCTGTCCTGGGAAAGGCAACACAACACAAAACCTCAGGTGGTTATTGTTTTGGGAAGAAATGATCAACAGCTGTCGTAAAAAAAAAAAGTATGTGATGCCTTCTCTGTTGTATTTAAGCCGGAAACATTCGGAAGACTGCAGAGAACACTGTGGGTCTTCTCTCCATGCTGCATGTATTAAAGATTTCTCGATACGCGACACAGATTTTGAAAATCTTCGGAGGATTAGCAACTCTCTACCTCAATAAGGAGCATTTCCCTCACAACTGCAATCAGTTACAAGTCAGAGGCTGATAGTTCGGAGCTGGTATAGATAGATAGATAGATAGATATACTTTATTAATCCCAAGCTGGGAAATTTTGGCGTAGCAGCAGCATTTACATACATAAAAGATATAAGCAACACACTGAAATAAAAAGAAGAAATAACATATTAATTACAGTATAAAATGCAGTGTACACATATACACAGTAAGTACAAATATACACAGTTATGTACAAATATACACAGTATAGATAATGTATAAAAGAGGTAGTTTTTAAAATAAAATATAATAAAATATAAGGTGCAGTGAAACAGATAAATAATCAGCAGTGGACCGGTGGGCATAAGAAGAACAGATAAGGTGTGCATGTACTGTATTAGATGACCAGATTATTAACTATTATTGTACAGTTTGATGGCATGTAGCAGGAAAGAAAAACAGAAGAAACAGATTAAGTGCGTATGGACAGTATGGAGAGACCAGATTATTTAACTATTGTTATAAAGTCTGATAGCATGTGGCAGGAAGGATTTCCTGTATCTGTCCTTTCGACAGCGGAGCTGGAGCAGCCTGTGAGAGAAGGTGCTCCGCTGTCTGTCCACTGTGTGATGGAGAGGGTGCTGATCATTGTCCATGATGGAGAGTAACACATTCAGCATTCTCCTTTCCACCACAGTCTCAAAAGTGTCCAGCCTGAGACCGAGCACAGAGCCAGCCTTCCTGATGAGTCAAGTCTGTTGGTGTCGCTGGCTCTGATGCTACTGCCCCAACAAACGGCAGCAAAGAAAATGGTGCTGGCAACAACAGACTGTTAGAAGATCTCCAACATCTTGCTGCACACGTTGAAGGATCTCAGCTTCCTCAGGAAATAGAGTCTGCTCATCCCCTTCTTGTAAACAGCCTCCGTATTTGACTTCCAGTCCAGTCTGTTGTCGATCACAACTCCCAGGTATTTGTAGTCCTCCACCTCTTCCACCACCTCCCCCCTGATCCGCAGTGGCTGTGAAGGCATCTTCTTCCTCCTGAAGTCGATCACCATCTCTCTGGTCTTGTTGACGTTCAGCCTCAGGTGATTCTGTTTGGACCACTCCACAAAGTTGTCTACCAGTGTCCTGTACTCACCCTCCTCTCCGTCTCTTATACACCCGACAACAGCTGAGTCATCAGAAAACTTCTGGAATTGACATGACTCAGAGTTGTACTGAAAGTCAGTGGTGTATACGGTGAAGAGAAAAGGAGAAAGCACAGTTCCCTGTGGAGCTCCTATATCACTGACCACCACATCAGACAGGACACTGCCCAGACAGACAAACTGTGGCCTGCCTGTCAGGTAATCAGTAATCCAGGAGATCACTGTGTCGTTAACACCAATCCCCCGCAGCTTCTCACCCAGCAGCAGTGGTTGAATGGTGTTGAAAGCACTGGAGAAATCAAAAAAAGTGATCCTCACAGTGCTTCCTCCACCATCCAAATGCATGTGGGCTCGTTGCAGCAGGTAAATGACAGCATCGTCGACACCTAAATGGGGCTGATAGGCAAACTGTAAAGGGTCCAAAAACATCCTCACCTGTGGCCTCAGCTGGGCTAAGACCAGTCTCTCCAGGACTTTCATCACATGAGATGTGAGGGCGACTGGTCTGTAGTCTGCCGGGTCGGATGGCCTCGACTTCTTGGGGACTGGAACCAGG
>JARJLU010020109.1:0-23452 GCA_030272975.1 Sparidentex hasta | reverse complement strand
AAACAACTACAGAGAGACACAAAACAACTACAGAGAGACACAAACAACTACAGAGAGACACAAACAACTACAGAGAGACACAAAACAACTGCAGAGAGACACAAAACAACTACAGAGAGACACAAACAACTACAGAGAGACACAAAACAACTACAGAGAGACACAAACACCTACAGAGAGACACAAAACAACTACAGAGGCAAACAACTACAAAGAGACACAAACAACCACAAAGAGACACAAAACAACTATAGAAACACAAAACAACTACAGAGAGACACAAATCAACTACGAAGAGACATAGAACAACTACAAAGAGACACAAACAACCACAAAGAGACACAGAACAACTGCTGTGATGTCTCATGTGAGGTATGTTTGAATCGTACTGAGGAAACTGAGTTCTACGTACGTAAGTCACCTTCCATCACTCTATTTTCCAAATCACCAAATTAAGCAGAACGTTGAGGCAGATCTTCAGTCTTGTGCACAGAGATGTTAATAATTAATCGTTACGGGTATAAAATGGATGAATAATTCATCAGCACTTAGCGGAGTTGATTCCATTAGTGCAGGTGTTTGGATCAGAGACACTTGACAGCAGCAGCAGAGTCGCAGAAGGTTTAATTCACCTTGATTACATGTGGGAGGTTTGGTTTCATCTGATCCAGCTGTTTCCTCTTCTGTCCTCTCTCTGCAAGACGATCTTAGAAAAAAAATGTTTCCCAACTGGTGTATCTTAATAAATATTTGTGCACGCGGGTTTGTAGAGTATTTGCTTACGTACGCTCTCGTCTTCTGCAGTTTATCCTGAGTGCAGTAAACATACGAGCGATAATGATCAGTTGATTAACAGAAGATGTTTTTGAATATTTCCTCATTCCTGCTTCCCAAAATGTCACGATACGATGTGTTTACTTCCTCATGTGACAGTTAACTCACCGTCTTTGGTTTGTGGACTTCAGGAGGTAAAAATCTGTCTCGTCTGTGGGGAAGTTTAGACGGAAACTTGTTAATTTTTTTAATCACATTTCATAAACAAATCACTCGTTCATGAAAACAATCTGCAGATATGATCTTTTGAGCCCTCAGTAGACTTCATGTTGAAGTCTTTTACATGTTTCGTCCAATAATTGTGTTGAATATTTTGATTTATGGCCATTTGTTGAACGATGACGCTAATTATAATTCCACTTGACTTACTCATTTATTGGAAGCTGATTGACAGAGTGAAGAGAAAACAGAGTGAAATTTGGACTTTTTGATTGAGATGACAGTGTTTTGGTAGCTGGAGTGTGTGTGTGTGTGTGTGTGTGTGTGTGTGTGTGTGTGTGTCTTTGAAGCTTCCTCTGACTGACAGCGAGGCCGCTTCGCTGTAAATCACTCGAGCTGCATTAAATTAAGCCGAAGCTTCGCAGTCGAAGGTTCTGAAATGTCTTTAATTTATTTATTTTTTATTTTCTTGGTCTCGTTCGTTTCTGCAGCGTTTTGGGGGGAAATCTTGAGACGTGATTTGCATAAAAAAGCAGAGAAACAGAAGTACATTAACTTCCTCGTTGGATGCGAGTCCTCAGCAGTCGGACCAGATGAATCACGGCGCGTCACGTTCGGTCTGACGGCCATTAAAAGGAATCTGTCTCCAGTTTCACGCGACACTGAACACAACGCTGACCTCGGGTCAGATCTTACAGAAACTATTCAGTGTGGAAGTCACATCTACTCAAGTACAGATCGGAGCTACATGTACACTTTCATTCCTCTCACGGGGAAATGTTGTAGTTTTTACTTCTTTACATTAATCTAAAGCGACTTTACAAGAGAAGAGTTGATAAATTTAATGTTTGTTACCAATTAAACCCAAAACGAGTTCAGCTGAAACTGTGAGACCACAAATCAATTATATGATTGACAGAAAAAGGAAGAAGATTTTATTATATGAACAAAAAAAACTATTCTGTAAGTTTATATTTCTGTTTAACTGGTTTTGGGAAAAAGTTACACGTACAGAGTTCGATGTGGTTTTATGTCGAGTTCAGGAAAAACTTGTTAAATGTGAATATTTTGAATATTTCCTGGTTTCTCTCCTCTGTGACAGCCCGCGTGTTAAACAGATCATATATTACTTTAATATTTGATGAATGAATGAATCTTTGAGTTGTCGAGTGTTTTAAGACTCAGTTGTTTGTTAGAGATCAAATGATCTGATTCCAGCTTGTGTTGTGGACAAAACGAGACATTTGAGGACGAAAGTTTTCACGAGTTTTGGACATTTTATGAAGAACAGAACAATTAATCAATTCAAATATCTCTCATTGATCATTTTCAGTAGTTTCCGTTAAATCTTTGACCTCAGCTTCTAAAATGTTAATTTTTGAACCTCTGATCGACGTTTTTATACACAAAATAACAAATCAGTTTACAGCTGCAGAAGCTAATTGATTAGTTGTCAGATTTTAGATTTAGATTTCCGACTGTTTTGGTTCTTAATTAATCTGTTCAAGTCTGGTTCCAGTTTGTTCCGTGTGAATATCCTCTGGTTTCCTCTGTGACGGTGAACTGAAGATCTTTAAGTTGTGAACATTAAGAGACGTCTTTTTTTCCACTGACAACTAATTCATGAAAGAATTTAATCAGCAGTGAAATCGTAGTTTCAGTCCACGTCAGTGTGTTTTCAGGCGTCCAGCTGTCTCGGCTGTCAGTCACCAGCTCGATCTCATAAAGCTCATTAACGCAGCTGACGTGTGATCGCGGCCTCGTGCCTCATATTTATTCTCAACCTTGTGCTTTTTGAGCCTTCGTTGACATTTCTTGTGTAAACTCGTGTCGCGGCCTGAGGTGTGTGTTCAGACGCCGCTGCAGATGTGATCCCAGATCTTAGAAAAGGAGATCTCGCCCGCAGTGCTGTTTCCAGTCAGCTGCTTTTGTTAATGCTCAGTATTTTCCAACCCTCGTTTAACGGGGTCATCTGCAGCCCGAGGCCCGGTGCTGCTCGCAGGCACTCGTTTTTTTTTTCTCTCCAGGAACTCCAGATACTGAACTCCATTAAGTCTCTAATAGTGACTGTAAAAGTGCTTTAAACCTCATTGTGTGGAAGCTGATGATGGTAAAAACAACAACCTGCGTCTCTTGTCCCCCGTCAGGCGCTGCTGAAGATGGACTGCCAGGGTCTGGTTGCCAGGTTGGTGCTGGATTTCGTCCTGTTGACCACGGCGGTGGAGGTGGCGTCGCGGTGGAGGGAGCTGGCCGAGAAACTGGCTCGAGTGTCCAGACAGCAGATGGAAGCGTACGAGGCGCCGCACCGCGACAAGAACGGCCTGTTGGACAACGAGGTGAGACGCCTGAACAGACACCTGCACCGTCCGGCTGTTAGCTGTTAGCGTGAGTTAGCTGTTAGCGTGAGTTAGCTGTTAGCTTGACTCCATGTTGTTTCTGTCCCGACCCCTCAGTGCATGTGGAAGCCGGCGTACGACTTCCTCCTGACCTGGGCCGCCCACGTGGGGGACAGCTACCGAGACGTGATCCAGGAGCTCCACCTCGGCCTGGACAAGATGAGGAACCCGATCACCAAGAGGTGGAAGCACCTGACCGGCACGCTCATCCTCGTCAACTGCCTCGACACCCTCCGCAGTGCCGCCTTCTGTCCCACGGGGTACGGAGACTTCGCCGTGTGAACGCTTTCAACCACGTGGAGGAAGATGTTGGTCCACTGGTGCCGAGTGGACTGGACTCAAAGTTGGTTATGGATCCGACTCCTGAGGCTTTCTTTGGCCTTCCATCTTCAGGTCTTGGATCGTTACGGTCGATTGGCTCTCGATGGACGACTTCTAGCGCCGGATATAAAACTGACCTGACTGTTTTTATGGCTCCTGTTTGTCCCGCTTTATTTTTCCTTTCACTCTTCCTCTGTCGCTTTTCTACCTCACCCTTCCTCTTCATCACTGTCTGTATCTTTGTCTTTCTCATGTTTCCTTCTATCAACACGTTGTATGATTTAGTCTTTGTGTTCCTGAACTCTGTGTCCGATTCTTCTTCTTCACCCTCAGGACGACTTCAGAGACCTCGACCGCTGCGTCCAGAACCACATGTGACTGTGAACTTTATTCTTTTCCGGGCCTCCTGCCGGTGTTTCTTTATAAAAAAGTTCCAAGTTTCATACGTGGAAACACGAACATCATTTATCAGTAATTAGCTTGCCAAACACAGTTAGCCGAAAAAGCTAACCGTACATGTGACTGAATGCAGTCCAGAGTCTGTGCTTCTATTTTTTATACTCGCAGAACACGGATGATGATTATCGACAGCGTTTAGATTTTGTTCACGTCCTCACGTTTCAGCTGCCGTCAGTCAAATAAAGACATTTTTGTGCTTTAAAAATCAGAATCACAACGTGGCTCGTTAGAGAGAGAACGAGCGAGGAAACGCTGAGAACTTCAGTCGACAGAATTAGCTCGCTAGTTAGCAACATAACTAGCCATCAAAAGCTAATGCATATTAGCTATATATATTTAAATTTGGTAACATTAGCTAGCTATTTAGCGAGTTAACGTGATTTGTTGTACTTCTTATGATTAATAGACATTTTAATCGAACATTTCCAGATTTGCACACAAACGCGTTTTGATTCATCAAAGATTCTGTGATGAAAATGGAACTGAAATGATTTTCAGATCAGTAAACTTAATATTTACTTTAATATTCCATGTTAATGTTCCGCTGAATCTCATTTTCCATTAAAGGTCAGAATCTTGTTGACCTCCTGACGACTTGCAGCAGAACTACGATTGTTTTCTTGCGTTACATTCGGCTCCAGTTCACCTCAGTTTACTGCTCGAACTCATTAGATACTGTGAGAAGTATCGAGTTTCTGTTGACGCCTTCGTCTCTGATTGTTTGATCTCAGCAGCTTTAATCGATCAGCTTTTTATTGTTCATTTCTACATTTCCGTCTCTGATTCGCTGTTTTCTCTTCGAGGCGTTCTGTGGCGGCTGCAGTGTTCCCGGGTCTGTTCCACGTGAACAGGAAACGTGCGAGGAGTTTATATATTTGTACCGATCGAGTATTGACGCTTTCTTATGTGATCGTATGTGCCGGGCGGCAGATCTGAGGTCTGTTTCAGTGTTTGTGTTCAGAAGGTTTCAATAAAACTGAACATTGAAAACAACCTGGAACAATGTGAGTGGTTCATTTTGGCTCCTGGAGACCACGTGGGGCCGTTTTATGTTTCTAATAATCTACTGTAATGTTTTTTTCTGGTTTTACAACATGTGACCGAGTAAAATAAAATGTGAGGATGATAAACGAGATAAATCACGTGGAGAAGCAGCTCTGGACGGATTCCTCAGAGACAAAAGGTTGATCAACTCTTTCCACCTCCATGACTTTGCGAATCATGCCTCGACTGTGAATCATCTGTGTGTCTGTGTGTGTGTGTGTGTGTGTGTGTGTGTGTGTGTACAGCAGATTCCTTCATGTAAACACGTCCAGATATCTCGCATGAACGCACAAACGATCTCATGTGCTAATGCTGCACAAACAGCCCACATGAGTGCACACCGATCCCTTGTCGTCGTCGCTGTGTGTGTGTGTGTGTGTGTGTGTGTGTGTGTGTGTGTGTGTGTGTGCTCTGTTTCACTGCCAAACACACACACACACACACAATGAGAGAGAGGGTTTAATGTGCTTTAATTAAAGCAGATAATTATTCACCCTGCGAGGACAGGCCACCTTGACAGACTCGTCCTCTCGATGACGAACCCTCAACATTCCCGCCCGTCTCCTGGAGACGAGTCCCGGCTCAGTGTTCCGTTTCCATGAGATCAACGTTCCGGTGGAGAGGTTCTGTCCCGTCATCAGAGGGACTGCAGGCGTTATTCTGCCCATCAAACCCACAGAATCAGAACCGTGCGTGATGAGCAAAAAAACACTCATTTTCCACACAGCTCATTCACACAAATTGGCAGCCGTGGAGACGCTTTTTGAAAATGCAAAGCAGGCGGCGAGATGAAACGCTGCAGCGAGCCGTCGGCCTGTTTCATCTGCTGCTGGATGTGTGGAGACGGGCCAGGCCGGATTCACCTCGTGGAGTCCGGAGGATGTAAAGAGCCCTCGAAAGATAAAGGACGCACAGAAATAAAACTCCTTTATCTGCTTCTTGTCACGCCTCGCTCCTCCAGCAGCTCCTCCGTCGTCACAGGGGAGTCGGCTGTTGTCGTGTGGAGCCTCCGGTCCTGTCGGCCATCACGACTCCAGCTGCAGGATTATCTGTTTCACTTCCAGGCTGAAGAATCTGCTCGTCCTCATCAGTTCACTGCCTGCAGATATCATCTGATCGTTGCACAGTGGAGGAGAGACAGCAAAACATCCAGGTCGATGTTTTGTTTGTCTGATCAGTAAAAATGTCTTTCCACATTCCTCGAAAAAATGAGTTTTGAAAATGTCAAAAATGGAAAAAAAAAATAAAAAAATTCAGAGACGAAAAAATTTGAGGAGGAAACAAACTGAGGGAGTAAAATGTTTCATTGAAAGAAAAAAAATGTTTTATAGAAACTTTTTTTATTGAAAAAATATTTATCAAAATTTTTTTTATTTATTTTAAAAAATATTCTTAGAAAAAAAAGAAATATTTATAGAATTTTTTTATTGGAAACAATTTTTTTTAATTGTTTCTTTTTTTTACTGAAAATAATTGTATTGAAATAAAATTCTTTCTATAGAATAATAATAATAAAAAACATATTTGGAGAGAAAAAATGTGAACAGTTCCTTTAAGTGACATATTGATCAGATGATACTGATCAGATGATATTGATCCGATCATGTAGAAGCCTCCACAGCTGTGAACTCATTCGAGAGTTTAAACAACAGAAATCTTTTAAAGTGAATCAGAGAAAATCTTCATCAGAACATTTCAACAACAACAAAAAACATTTAAAGGTAATTTTCCCCTAAAACGTAATGAAGGACGGAGATTTAATCAAGGGCAAAGAACAAGAAAGTTTTTTTAATTTGCACTTTAGAGTTGGAAGCAAAACTTTTGTTTCTCATTAAAACTTAATTTGAAGCTAATTTGGACTGAAGACGTTCAGCTCATGTTGGTTCCTGTTACCTGAGGAACCGAGAGGAGACGCAGGTGTGTGGGCGAGAGACACTCAGTGACTCAGCCTCGTTAGAGAGAGAGGAGTGTGTGTGTGTGTGCGTGTGTGTGTGCGTGTGCTGGTTTTAATTTGTTTTATTGATCACACACACTCATCAGGTCGGGGATCGATGGAGGAGGAGGTCAGAGAGAACAATTAGTGAAGTCCTGATGACTCAGGTTGTGTAGTTGTGTAGTTGTTGTGTGTGTTTGTGGGCCCGGTGTCGTCTCTTTACTGATGGGACCTGTTAAAGGTTCATTCCGTGCGGCTGTTTTCACTCAGTCTGGTTGATTAGATGCTGTTAATGTGTGTGGAGGAGCTGCAGCCTCACGCTCGACTACAACAGCTGGATTACTCAAAAAGGTTCAGTTGTAAAAACCGTCTTCTGTTCAGAACCGGAGGCGTCTGAACATGTGGCGGTACCGGCAGCAGAACTCTCACAGGTCAGAACATCCAACAGAACCAAACTGAAAACGTTAAACAGAAGGTGTTTCACATCAGGGTCTAACCAGGGCAGTGAATCAGGGGGACAGGTCCAGAATGAGCACCAGAACCAGCTGGGTGTCACCTTCTCAAAAGGGGGCGTGGCCACACCCTGATTGGCTGAGAGGGAAACACCCCCAGTCAGTCTGCTCCACCTGCACACAGCTGATCTGAGTCCAGTGTTCAGTGTGACTGATGCAAACATAAATTCAACTAACTTCAGTTCAAACCTGATTGATCGAACTGTAACTGGAGGTTTATGTTCATGTTCTCGACAATAAAGCCATAAAAAAACTTTATTTAAAAGAATTAATATTCCACATACGACACTGACATATCATGCTTAAACATACAGTGACAGGGAGAAAGTTGTGTCCTCAGTGTGAATGTTGTCTGTGAACAGTTCATGTTCAGTTTTGTGTCTGCAGAGAATCTCTCACTGCTGTGAAATCCTCTGCTGCCCTCTAGTGGAGCTCATGTTGAAGGTTCCTTCTCTCCAGATGTTCCTCACAGTTCAGACGTGTTTTATCTGCAGTTCGCTGCTTTTTCCTCCCAGAATAATCAACTTTCAGTGAGTTTTTCTCGTCCCTGATTCTTGTGTTACATTTTTTTTCTCATGGTAATAATCAAATTAAGCTTCTACCTGGTTAAATAGAGGAGGTATATATATGGGTCTGTATGTGATAAAATAAAGGAAAATTCTACCGTTTATGTCCAAATAATGTAGAATTCACATTTACCCTCATTTACACCAGCGTGGTTTGATTTTCTTTAACAGTTTCTGCTCACAAAAAAATAACTTTTTCATAAATCACAGTTGTTAAAACTCACGTAGACCGACTGTGTGTGTTGAGTTTATCAATATCACATGTAATATTGATTCTTCTACATTATAGACTCTCTACAGAGCCTGCAGATGGTCCAAACGTCTTTAAAGGCTCGTCAGCTCACAGCACCAGATGTTCTTATTGTTTTTAATCTCAAAGTCTTTAAAAGAAATACTTATTTATGGGCCACACGTACAACAATAGAGAAAACAAAGCTACAGTTGGTCTCGATCAAATATAAAAGATACAGAACATGAAGTTGGAAGGCAGTGCAGGAGTCACATGTGACCACTAGGTGTCAGAGTTTGAGCAGCTCTGTGCGCAGAGGAAACACTGCAGTACACACCTTTCAAAATAAGTCCCTCCCGCATAGCGGGGGCTTTTATTTTGTCTCCGCCGGAAGTCTTATTTTGTAGTCGTCTGCCTGGGCTTGACGCATCTTCTCATGAGGCAGGTCCACGCGTCACACACCACCACTTTGTGTTGTGTGTTGCTACATGGAGACATGATGTGACACTCGGCAGCGCGTAATTTGCGCATTTGGAGATGTTCCGCTGTGCGCGCGCTGCTTCGGCTGCTGCTGTTGGAGCGAGTCCAGGGATGCTGCCGGAGTGCCTCCGCGCAACGAGGGGCTGCGCCCTGCGCCTCTGCTGAGCGGACCAGACGTTTGATTCGACTGCATGGATCACTCCCGGGACGTGTGAGCGTCTCCTGCGGTGCGCACTGACCCCCCTCCCCGCTGCATCATGGGGAACAGCTTCTCCAACCTGGCCGCCTTCACGTCCCTGCACATCGTCATGCTCGGTTTGGACTCTGCGGGGAAAACCACCGTCCTGTACCGGCTGAAATTCAACGAGTTCGTCAACACGGTGCCCACCATCGGCTTCAACACGGAGAGGATCCGTCTGGGCGGCGCGGGGGCCTCCAGGGGCATCAGCTGCCACTTCTGGGACGTCGGGGGCCAGGAGAAGCTGCGGCCGCTGTGGAAGCCCTACAGCCGCTGCACGGACGGCATCGTGTACGTGGTGGACTCGGTGGACGCGGAGCGGCTGGAGGAGGCCCGCACCGAGCTGCACAAGATCACCCGCTTCTCCGAGAACCAGGGGACCCCGCTGCTGGTCATCGCCAACAAGCAGGACCTGCCGCGGGCGCTGGATGTCGGGGAGATCGAGAGGCAGCTGGCTCTGGCCGAGCTGAGCCCGTCCACCCCGTATCACGTCCAGCCGGCCTGCGCCATCATAGGAGAGGGTCTGGACGAGGGCATGGACAAGCTGTACGAGATGATAGTGAAGAGGAGGAAGTCTCTGAAGCAGAAGAAGAAGAGGAGGGAGTGAAGTCTGCGGATGTGAGCAGATTATATTCACGGTGATGAAGGTGAAGCTGCAGAAACTCCATTTAACAACACGCTCATTTGACAAACAGCTGTAATATGAATAAGATGTGATGCCATGATGATGATGATGATGATGATGATGGTGATGATGAAGGTGACAGATCGTGTTGCTGGCAGCAGTGTGAACAGGACGGATTCTCCTGGCACGGCTCCCTGCTGCGCACACACTGGTGTAAATGTGATGACTGACGCACACAGACGGTGTTACACCAAAGATGATTCCCCCGAGAAACAAACTCTCATCCTTCCTCTCATCCTTCGGTTCTGGATGGTTCAGTTAAGGTCATTTCTCAGCTGTAGCAGCGCTGTGGCTGAAAAAAAAAAAATCTGATGAGGGATAAAAAGATCTGTGTTACAAGATAATGAGCTGAATTTATTTGGGATTGTAGAAGAAGAGCTTGTTAACTGTGTAATTTAATTGCATTTTTTTTTCAACAGTCACTTTTCATATAAATTAACTACATTAACGTTCATTACATCATGTGCCACAGAACAGGAGGATTATCCAGACAAATCACAACCAAACACCACGTAGTCGTTGACATACAGTGATTTTTAACACGAGCCTCGGAAAAAAAAATAAGATTTGTATCCCCAAAGTTCAAAATAATCAGTACTTTTGGTTCTGGAGCTTCTTGAGGGTTCAGTTGAGGTCATTATTTCACTTACAGATAAAAAAGTGAGGGGTGTTCTAGTTTTTATAGCTCTAAAACTGAGCTAACAAAACCATTTATTCATGACTCAGCACACATGAGCAGGCCAACTGAGGTCGTGTCCTCCATATATTCACATCTGGGAACACTTTATAATATCTGTCACATCATTAAAACGATTGTATAGGATAAAAAAATGAAAATTTATGGTTAATCAAACTGTTAACAAGCAATTTAAAGCTTTATGATCTAGTTAATAGCTATTGTTCTTTGGAAAGTTGCAGCTGATGTTTAAAACCTGAACAGTTGATTTATGAAGCATGTAATTGTTTCTGAACAGTGAAATCTAACAAACAATACATTAATATTGATTAATGATGATTATTATAAAGTGTTAACCAGGTCAGTAAGTTCTATTTAGCAAAAATATGAGTTTAATACTTTTACAAATATAATGTTGGGCATAAAATACACACCCGTATCCCGACATCTCTGGATTTTAGTGTGAAAAAATGAAAGTAGATCTTTTCATCCTCATCCATGAAATCACCTTCGATCACCTAGAAGCCATATTTCAGGTCTCGACCAGAGTATCAACGTCACATGTAGCGTTCCCAGTTTTCTTCTACGTAAAGTAAAAAAATAGATAATCACAGGTGGCGTACAGTAACGACAAAGTTAACTGAAGCTCACATCACGTTAATATAGTTCAACAACTATAAAAGTTAAAGGTAGTCAGTAGGATTTGTCCCAGCTGTTCCTGAACGCACCACAAAGATAGCTGATAGTTGGTAAAGCATCATAATACATTCAGATTAATATACGACCCTGTTTTTGAAAATGTAACGAGGAGAAAGTTTAGAGATTTGTGTTCAGATGCAGAAAGGAAAAGTCAAAAGCTGTCTCACGTAAGGAAACCTGTAAATCTACTGAAGTACAGAAACAAAGTATTTGTACTACATTACTTCCTTTTTCTAGATATTTCCTCTCAGTAACTGATTACAGTAACTTTAATCATTTAATTAACTTATTACACGTAACTCTGTGCTCCCTGAACTTGCAGTGTTTTTCCAGGCGACTTACAACAAAACAGTACGCAGTCATCGACATAGAGTGATTTTGGTGGTTTGGTTTCAGTAGTTTTTTGGAAGCCGCTGTTCCTCAGAGTTGTTGAGAAAATGTTACGAGTGTCTTCCTGTGAAACAACCTGACGGGCTGGAACCCGTTCAGCTGTTTTTCCTCTAACAGAAGCATATTTAATCCTGATGAATGACAAACCAAAACATGCTGCGTGGGGAGGTTTTTAAAAAAAAAAAATCGAATTAGAAACACCCCTACGCACCAATTCTGTTCCCAACACAATGAGCCACCCACATGATTGACAGCTTGCAGAATAGTTCATAGAAAAATGACTGAAATAAGCATTTTGTCTTAATGACAGGACGGTTGAATGTCTCACACGGACTGTTGCGTAATGCCGCGTTCACGTCTAAACAGGAGAAGAAGAAACGGGACTAAACAAAGTTTGCTGCATCAACAGACTCAAGAATCAAACTGCAGCATGTTCCGCATCCTCACGTAGAGCTGATTGTGTTTTAATATGCTGGAATGCAGCAACGTCACACTTGTAATAACCACCAGGGGGCAGATGCAGATGTTTGGGGTTTTTTGTTTTCGATCTAAATACAATATTTCCGACATCAGTCCGACGTGAACGTGGCATCCTGTCTCCGCAGTGTTCAGTCGAGCTGTGTCCAACGTTGCATGACAGCCACGACTCCAGATACAATTATACAGTAGTAGTGATACAGCCAAGATACAGCGAGACCAAACAATGTATTACATGCCAAAATGTTTAAAAAAAAGAAAGACAAGAAGAAGTATTTTTGGGATTAAACTCTTTGTAATTGAACGTGTCTGTTGTCTGGTTTGTAAAGCTTTAATCAGAGTCGAGTGATTCGCTGCAGCTGTCAGATAAAAAACAGCTAAAAATGATTTACTTTATAACTCATAATATAAAGTAAATTACTAATATTTGAAAGTTGCTGCTTACTTCAAGAAAGTTTGATCTCACTTTTCAATACTAACAAGAGGTTAAATTAAAGGTGCAATATGTAAGAAATCAAGAGAAAAGTGACAAGAAGACGCTCCTCACATGTGCAGAACTTGCCTTAGAAGTTTCTTGTTTTTAAGTTTCCTCCAGGCTCAAAGTCATCCGGTGGTAGTTTTCTGTACACTCATTAGTACGCTGCAAACAGGAAGCGCTAACGGATAATTCGGCAAAGTTTAAATGTTGCCACTCTCCCAAAATGATGTGAGTTAACCAACTGACGTCATCGTAACAGCAGACTTCTCTTTATATCCTCCTAAAGCGTGACTTCTGAGCACTGTAAATAAAGCCGGTTAAAAATACGGAGTACACGTAAAGTACATGTTTTCCTGCCGTTTGTTTGCTGGCCTCCTCTGTCTCGCGCCAGATTTACCTTTCCTGCGGTCACAACATCTTATTATCCTGGTTTGAGCTGCTCTCGTGTCGAAGTGTAATCACCGAGGAGGAAGATGTTATTTACTCGTTTGGTGCAGTTGTATCATGTGTTCCTGAAATAAGACGCTTTATTATTTCTCGGGAATTAAATCGTCTGGGAAGTTAAAGGATTTATTTAGAAATCAGACATGCCTGTAGGTGGAGATTAAAGGGTCACTGGTTCAAGTCTTTAAGATCTGATCGACACTAACAATAGTCTCCAACTTTCACACTGTTTCCTCTCACTGTAATAAAGAAATCATTGATTAATAAGTCGGACGATAAGAAAGACTGAAATAATTCAACAGGGAGTAATAATCTCAGAGTTTGTCGTCCTCAGAGGAAGACGATCCTTCATGTGTCTCCAGACGTTTCCTGCTTCTCCACCGTCCTCTCCGTGTTTCTGTGGGAGGCCGTAAACAGGATTTTCTGTTTCATCTGCGTCTTCTCCTGGATGGTGATAATCCCTCACTCCTCCGCCCTCGCCATCTGAAAACGGAGAGGCCGCTGCGTTTTTTTTTGTTTTGTTGTTTTTGTTTTTTTCCGCTGAGCGTGCAGAAGCTTTGAGCGCCTGAGAACAAGAACGTTAACATGCTTTAAAATCCACTCGTGTGTCTGGATGTGCAGTGGGGAGATAGTTTTATTATTTTAAAGGAGGCTGAAAATGTGTCGATGATTCTGCTGTGTTTGCAATTGAAGTTACTCGTATTTCACCGGTCTGTATGGAAGCCCGGAGGGAGTTCTGGTGATCCATTTTTGAAAGACTGATCAGAACAGTTTCCTCTTCTGATGGGAGAAAAGTTCCTGACTTTTATTTGTCATTTTCCAGGAGATTTCTTTTTGTGTGAGATTTGTGGTCCAGTGTTTGGCTGAAGGTCGTGTTCGGTCCGTCTCCTGCAGACAGAATCTGTTGTTCATAGCCTCAGTTTGCTGTTAAGTGTCAGTGAAGGCAGCTTGTGTTGAGTCAACAGAGGCTTTAAGGTCTGAACTCAGTCTGATGACAACAATGCTGCTGCTTCAGTCTCCGCTCCTGTTCCAGTCTTTGTCCGGTCTTGTCTTGGTTTGTGGTTTTGACGTCGAGGCCAAGTTCTAGTCTCATATTTTCCAAACCCCTCAGACCTGGGCTGGCTTTCCTCAGATCGTGTCTTAGGTCTTGGTCAGATCTCGTCTCTGCTTTGATTCTGTTAAAAATGATTCGAGCAGGTAGAAACGAGTCGATGTCGTGTGTTACTGTTGAGAGAATCTCCTTCACTCAGCTCTGAGAACTTTATTATGCCTGTGCGACATTTAACTCTTCTTATTACAATGCAAATTCCACCGATATGTGCAGCTGCAGTTGTGTGTTGAATCATCCCTCACACACACTGCGGAGTGTGTTGGGGGTTCTCGGTTCAGGCGGAGGCTAATCCGGCTGTGTTTCCTCGCTGAGCGTCGGGGTGAACGGTGAGTCACTGCTGACGTCACGGTCGAGGCTTCGCTTGAAACGTGGCCCATTATCATTTTAATTACAGGCTGGGAGAGTCGGAGAGAAACTAGAGAAACCAGCGAGTCATTAAAGTGGAATGAGGAAAAACTCATTTTCACGCCGCTGCTTTAATGCCACAATCAAGTCTTGAGTCCTTTAAGGAGAGTTGTAACGTAATGCTGGATGTTAAAATGACATAATGTCTATTATTTACTTCAAAACTGTCTGAAACGTGTCACATAGTTTATATATAACACACATAGGGCACTAAATTGATGCCAAAGACCACAATATTACAAAAAGATAATTCAAAATTGGCCAAATATTTAGACATTTTGGCAATTTCTGGAAAATAAAAAAAATTTTTTTTTTTCTTAATTTTTTTTAAGGAAAATAATAGAAAGATAAACATTTCTCAGGAGGAATTTTTTTCACAGTTCAGGATTTTTTTTGTTATTTAAACAGATTTTAGTTTTCAGAAGAATTAAATTTTTCCCTCATTTTTTCCTATTCCAGAATTTGTTTTGTCTCAGAAGATTTTGTGTTTCTCAATTTTTAGGAAAAAATATAATAAATAAAAAATTCTCATGATGTTTTTATTTTTTATTTTTTTCGGTTTTTGCAGATTTTAAGAAGAATTTACATTTTTCTCAGGAGATTGTTTTCCATCTCAGGAGACTTTTAAAGCAACATTTCATAGGAGATTCATGTAAATTCCCCCGCTTGGATAATAAAATCACACTAAAAACACTTCAGCTAAAACCCTGAACCATCAGAAAAACTGGCATCATGATAGAGCAGGAAGAAGACAGAGGAGGAGGAGGAGGGAAGTTAAAGAGAAGAGATGTTGAACAACTTGAAACTGGACATGTTGTGTCATGAAAGCTGAATTCTGCTGTGATCTGAGACGAGCAGCTGCTGCCGCTCGACCTCCTCTGGAACGAGAGAATCTGCTCGATGTGTTTGGTGTGTTTGGTGTGTAGGAGGCAGCAAAGCTCCGACTGTCGGCGCCAATTATTTCATCTGTGGCTCTCAGACGGGGAGCCACAGATGGGATTTCACAGATGCTGAGACGAATCGGATTGTGACAGACGGGATGAATCACATTTTCTGAAGAATTCTAATTTTCCTTTTTTTTTTTTTTTTGTGGTGAAATTCGCAGGTCAGTGTAAAACCAGTGAAAGCAGCCAGCAGATCCTGGCAGAGAGTTTCTCAGTCTTTTCTTTTCTCGCTTTCATCTGATTATACAGCATCTTTCAGACCAGCTAAATGCTAAAACAAAAAGATGCAAAATGTTTTAAATATAAATAAAATGATAAATAAAGAAGATCTGAAGAGAAGCAGGAGACAAGACGTTACAGGGAGGACGGGTGGAATTCTTTCAAACAGCTCAGGCGCGTCAGATTTACAGCTTTAATGACGGCTGTGTGTTGGAGCGTGTCATTAACATGTTAAATTACAAAGCTCACCTCTGTAATCCAGAGGGCGGGACTCTCCCAGAGGATGCTGGGAGTTGATGGGAACAGACCAGGACTGTCATCTGTCTGTCAACTGTTCTCAGATTATCTTCAGACAAGTTGGAAACAAGACGGACGTCAGTTTAGGGAGGAATTGAAGAGACGCAGGACGAATCCACTCGGTTCTGATCCGTCAGGCTCTCTATTGGAAAAGTACTGCGATGAACTGATAAACAAGGCGCTGTAGTAGCTTTTAAATATTTATAACAGTGTTCGTTTTTTTCCATTTCCTGTTCTGAGTCTTTTAATTGCACAGACAGTAAAATGAAAGTGGTAGTTTCGTCACTTGGCCCACGCAGGCTGTACTTAAGGAGGGAAATCATCTCCCACCGCCCGTCAAATGTGGCTGAAAACTGGCAGCGCTGCTCAAAGATTCATCGACTCAGCTGCCTCGTAATGTTTCCAGTGTCGTGTGACACCTCGAGGCCAGTCGAAGACAAAACACTTCTCAGGGCAGAAAAAGGACGACGGACGGTAGTTTGATTTATGGAAGGTTAGCAAACACATTCAAAATAAAGTAAAATAAAGTAATAAAGTATTCTTTCAGTTTGTATCATTAACATAAAATACTCATTACATTAAACAATGATGATGTATTAACGACTCGACTATTTTCAGTTGTTTTCAAATTGTTTTATTTCGTAGAACCACAGCGTCGACGTGTGAACCTCTCCCTCCAGCCATGCTGACGCAGAACAGCATGTTAACTATTTTGTTTATGCAGTTTCCCAGCAGCCATCTTGTCAGTCAGTTTGGCTGACGTCCAGTGTCTGCAGACAGGTTTACATGCAAGCTCCCTTCACTAAATGAAACAAAACAACTAAAGCCTGGTTTCAGAGAGAACGTGGCAGGACGAGTTAGGAGGAGGAGCCTTGAGCCTGCAAGACAGAGAGACACAACAAAGACAATCAGGTAAATATACAGTGGAACACGGGCAGGTCGCAACAGAAGAGGTGTTCAGGGCCTCTCATTAACTGTGTCTCACCTGTATTCACCTGTCTACCAGTGACCATGACTATGACCACGACCACGACCACGACCACGTCCATGATGCTTGTGACCACGCTTTTTGCGTCGGCCACCTTGCCCGTCAGACTCGCTCCCGCTCCCGCTCCCGCTGCCACTCCCGCTCCCGCGACTTCCACTGCGACGACGAGGGCTGTGGTCACGTCTATGTTCGCGGTCTTCACGGTCAGGGCTGCGTCTCGTCTGGCAATCGTCCCCATGGCGATCATCCCCATGGCGATCATCCCTATAATGATCATCCCTATAACGATCATCCCCATAGTGATCATCCCTATAATGATCATCCCTATAACGATCATCCCCATGGCGATCATCGCTATGATGATCATCCCTATAATGATCATCCCTATAACGATCATCCCCATGGTGATCATCCCTATAGCGATCATCCCTATAGCGATCATCCCCATGGCGATCATCCCCATGGCAATCATCCCTATGGCGATCATCCCCATGGCGATCATCCCTATGATGATCATCTTCATAGCGATCTTGGTCCCTGGTGTCTCCTCCATAGCGACTGTCTCCTCCATGGCGACTGTCTCCTCCATGGCTACTGTCTCCTCCATGTCCCCCATCGTGACCGCCCTGAGATTTGGGGTCTACGCAGGGATCAGGCCCCAGGTTGTAGCCGTGGGCAGGCTTGTCTGTTGCAGCACCAATAAAACGATTGATTACTATCACTTGGATAAACAACCGTTTCAACTGGACAATTAATACACGAGAAGAGTTTCATACCTGAACCGCTGCTAAACATTTCCTGGCGTTGGCGTTTGTCTGGAGGGCAGATGAATCTGTAATTATAGCTCTACATGAATGAAAACAGGGAGGAGCCTGTTAACAGTTCAGTTAAACCAGTTTGACTTGAAAAGGCAGATGACACCTCAATAAAAAACAGAAAAGCAGATACAGTTTCTGCAAGTGAGACATTATCTGCTTATCATCACCTTCTGAGAAAACAAAAACAAACCTTAACTTTTACCTTTTAGCGTTTTCAGTTCAATTCTTTCAGTTTTCAACAATACGCAACCTTCCATCTTATTATTTAATACAACACGGCTCTGCCTCTTTTCTCAGTGCTGTGCTACTTTTCTGAGAAAAATCAAAACTTTTTTCTGGATTCTGACATTGAATTAATTTAAAAAGAAAGTAGAATTTGGTTTTCTGTTGAGTCGAGCTGATCACACCTGTGCAGCTGTTTTCTCTTCAACAATACATCAACAAACAGACAAAAGACGCCTCTCACTCTACAGGATTCTACATGCAAATTAATTCAACTATACCTCAAACCTGCACTTTACACAGGGTGTCCTTACCTGAGTCAGGTCGCAGTCGAGACGAGTAGCTCCTGTGAGCGGATCGACGCTGAATGATTACTAATAAGAACTGTTTGTATTCTTGTCCCGTCGCATCAGGAAACGGGGCGGGTGGCATGAAGGGCGTTGTCATATGAAAGCAAACCTCTCTCTGTTTTCATGTTGGAAGTATGTGGACTTGATCCTCAGCCAAACAAAACCTGTCACCTACTGTATCACCTGCCCAGGCACTCCATGCAAACGTTTTACTACTACAAAGGAACCATCCATCAAGAAGTAAGAACTTAAAGTCACTTTGTTACTAAAGATAATTTTTAAAAAGGATGCATCAGGAAATAATCCACATATTTTACATGTTTGTTTGTTTTTTTTACATAGAGACACGATAACTCAGGCCCTGAGCAGCAACTTTATAAAGAGTCAGGATTCAAACCCACAACCTCCAGACTCACTCAAGGATCAAACTCACAGTCTCAGAATTTAGTGATTCATTTCTTCAAACTGTGGATGTTTATCCAATTAAACAACATCACAGTTCCTCATTAATGTTTTAATGCACTGTAAGAACCAAAATGACCTGTTTTGGTGATAAATGACCCATCCTGTCAGCAGAAGAAGAAGAAGCGGTGACGCTGCTGATGAGAAAAGGGGCGGGACCAGAAACTTTGAGCACGAACTGCCGTCCCAGGTGACGCCTGAAGGACTCTCTGGTGAAGAGGTACGGCGTGTCAACAGATCATCCTGTAACGTTATCCTGTTATCTGCCAGATTCTTGTTGCATAACGGCAAACTATTATGTCGCATTATCTACAGAACTTGACATGTTTGTTTTGTTTCTTCTTCTTCCAGGTGCGTCAGATCCTGAAAGGGAAATATTGTCACGTTTAGGTGAAGCTCAAAAACAGTCAGTCAGACAGTCCGGTCGATGTAGAATCTGCCAAAACAAGGCAGATTTTGGTTGTTTCAGTGAAACATGTCAAATTGATCGTTACCATGTAACGTCCAAAGAAAAGAGAGTTTGTTTTTGTTTTGTTTTTTTATCAGGTGATGTTTTGTGATTTCTGATAAATTCCTTTCTATTTATGGATTTAGTCATGTTGTTTTGTAATTGAGAGATTTCACTGTTATGTCTTTTGTATATTTTCCACTGATTTAGATAAATGTAGGTATGGTCATGGTGTATACTACTATACTTGGAAATGCATTAATAGTTGACATATTGCGATCTATTCTGCTAAGGTCACTATGTATTGAGGGTGTCTAACTTTTAACTAGTAGATTTGTTTTTTCATTGTTTACTTTTCCTATATGTGTAGATGTGTTTGAGGTCATGAGTTGTGTTTTCACGCCAGACATCTTAATTTCCCTTTGTCACACATGCCTGACTGTATCTGGAGGCTGAGTGAGCACGATGAGTGGCCAATTAAACAATTAACTGCAACAATATTTTGGGATCAAAGTAGAAATGATGACAACAATTTTTATCTCACATGAAAGACACATTTCTTCAACATTTTGGCTCAATAAAAACTAAAATGAATAAAACATGGTGCGTTTTTTTTTATTTTATCTTTAGTTTAGTTAGTAAAATATCTGAAGTATTTTTCTTCTAGTCATTCTTCTTTTTAGATGTTCTTATCAGTTCTGATTTCACACATAAAAATGAGTGAAAAGTGCGTTTGCATTTTAACAACACGCAGTGAAGAGTCGTTTGAATCGAGTTGAGGCTGTTTGCCCAATCAGAGGCTGAGACGTC
The DNA here is from genome assembly GCA_030272975.1 of Sparidentex hasta. Lineage (NCBI taxonomy): Eukaryota > Metazoa > Chordata > Actinopteri > Spariformes > Sparidae > Sparidentex > Sparidentex hasta. Next base: position 3,358 of record JARJLU010020109.1, on the reverse strand, counting down.
ACACTTCCGGTCTGTCTCGTATGGCCCCAGCAGCTCTCTCTGTGTGTCCACCGACACAAAAATGGTAAACATCCACACTGAGCGACCACCCCCCTGTTTCTGCAGGGAATGGTTTGGTCCTGTCCGTCACTTCCGGTCAGTGACGTGTTCAGCTGCTGTCAGTAGATGAACTTCAGACTTCACAATGTTGCTGAAATCACAGTCTGGTGTTCAGAGAAGGAAAGAGAGGAAAGACAAAGGACAGAGTGTCAGTGTGTGACCCAGTGATTCACCTGGACAGGTGGGGAGCCTTCAGTCTGAGGCTGTTAGCCTGTTAGCTTCATGTCCACAGTCACATCAGCTAGCTAGCTACAGGCTAGTGTTAGCATACATTTCATCAACATTTAATCAGTGCCGGGAAACATTCAGCAACATTCATATTAAATCACCGTCCCTGCTGCTTTCAGCAGACTGAACAACAGCCGAGTCAGCAGCAGCCCAGTCTGTCCATCACTGTCTGTCCCAGTCTGTCCATCACTGTCCCAGTCTGTCCATCACTGTCCCAGTCTGTCCCAGTCTGTCCATCACTGTCCCAGTCTGTCCCAGTCTGTCCATCACTGTCCCAGTCTGTCCAGTCTGTGAGAGTTCTCTGTCTCTCCTTCTCTTTTTTATCATTACACAAAAGAAAATGAAATATTTAAACAAAACAATTCAAACAAGAGACAGACTTTAATTAAAATAAACACGTCAGATACGTCAAGCGCATCATCAGCAGCAGCAGCAGCAGCAGCAGCTGTCCGTCAGCCCCCTGTAAAATAAAACTGTCCTATAATCCATATTTATTTCAGTGATTTATTTCATGTGATTCATTCCACCTGAACACTGAAGTTTCATCCCTCCACTGATCCAGGATCTGGAAGTGGCCTTCAGAATGAGTCTCTGAAGCATCAGCTGCTGTTCACAGCAGTATTATTGTCCTCACGTCCATCAGACTGGTAGAGGAGGGATGTTGCCGTTTCATTAAACCAGTATTGTTAAAATCAGCTGCTGGTCTGTTTCACATCCTGCAGTGTTATTGTTCCGTTAAGAACCACAATCTGGTTCCTTTGTGGAGGAAGAACTGGAGCGTGTTGCTGCTGACGGCTTTTCATCATCATCATCATCATCATCATCATCATCATCATCATCATCATCACGGACGAGGAAGATGCTGCGTCTGTCTGACGGCCTGGATGAAGAGCAGGGAAGCGTTCATGTTCCTTTTTAGTTTGCAGGAAGATTCTGAAGCATTCAGTAAAGAAATGATGGACACGAGGCAGATGCAGCTGTTTTCTGCTGTGTGTGTGGCAGCATGATACAATAATGGACTTACAGTAAAATAGAGTTAAAAACAGGAAAGTCTATCAGATGCATGAAGCTTCTTCATCGCTGTGTGTGTTTTAATATAGTTAGAAGTCCAGTTACACACTGAACCTGAGAGAGAAGGTGTGTGTGCTGCCCGGTGTCCGCCACCAGAGGGCGCCTGCGTAGTGGGTGTAGTCGGCGCGGGCGGGGTCAAACATTTAACTCCGCCCACACCGAGCCACTCCCCGATCTGCGTGCTGCAGCCAGGAGGCTTCAGGTTGAATCCAGCTGAGCTCTGCTGGGCTGCAGGAGAGACAAACGCTGCTGTGAAGTTTGACCCTCTGTACGACCCGTAGACGTGACGAAACACGGCTGAGCTCGTTTCACTTCCATCAATGTTTGAGGAAAATCATCAAGAAGGTGATCAGTTTTCTTACCTGATGCTCTGGGAACTTTGCTGAGCTTTTCCTCATATTAATCTCTGCTGGAAATGATTCAGTGTGAGATGTTGAGAATAATAGTGAAGCAGGAAGTGGCAGCTGAGGGAACAGAGCAGTGGAGCTGCTGCAGGGCTGCATGCAGACAGCCGGGGATCAACACCTGCTCAGGTGTGTGTTTTACAGACGGTGTATTCATCTGATGAGCTGCCTGTTGGTTTGAAGTGTTCTTATCTGTACAGATGGAGAGCTGGGCTGCTATAATACGTTTAATGTCAGTGAAATTCAGGAAATATTGTTTCATTCTCATCTTCTGTAGCTGCAGCTTCATCTGAACTCTTCACATGTAATCCAGCCTGCAGTCCTCAGCAGAGATCAGCACTCAGTCAGCTGATGTTTTAATATCTATATTTCTATATGCAGGATCAGTGATGTGCGTCTCTCTGACTCGTGCATATGGACAGTTCATATCCAGAGACCACAGAATGTGACAGCTGTGTCACAGTAACAACTTCCAATGTGGATATTTTCTAATTGTTTTCCTTCAAACGGTCTCACAGACGCACATTAATGTTCCAACTGCTTCATCAGAGTCGATGAACAGACTGAATGTTTCTGACTGTAAATGCTCATCATCTGTTTTCCTTGTGGTGTCGCCATGAAATACATCTGATCTTTGTCTGTCTGGTACAAAATAGTAAGTGCTGCCTAATAACAATACAATCCAATTACAACAGGTATTAATTATCATGATGACAGCTGTGCTGAGGTGCACGATTATATCACAGGGTTAAAAAAGTCCCACACAGAAACAATGAAGGTGTGAGATGGTACTTACACACACCACAGACAGAAACACACACATGCAGAGTTCTTCTTTACTTCTGTATTCTGGACTGTCAGTACTTTGAGTTTTGCAGCTCTGCTTGCAGTGGCAATATAAACATATATTGTAAAGGAGACACATATTGCAGCGTGTCTCCTGGAAATCATGCTGGTCTGTGCTGGTTTTTCTAGCAGGCAGAGAGGAACACGTCAGTCAGCTGATCCCTGATCTGTGGTTCTGTGCTGCAGGCAGAACAGAGACTTCCTCGTTTCTCACTTTCTTTTTATTGTGACAATGTAAAGGGAGAGTGTGAAGTTCCACATGTTGTGAAGAAAACACGTGAATCATCAGCTGATCCAACAGAATCCACTCGTCCGCTTCATCGTTCCATCAAGTTTAACAGAACCACATGTTGGCAGGTGACACTGTGCACCTTTAACTCCCTGCAGCCACAAGTGGACATTAGAATAAAGTGCTCAGTGCTTCAGCTGTCAGCCACACTGACTCAGTGTATCTGAAGTATGACACCCGCCACATTAAAGGAACAATTCACCCAGAAGTCAAATCCAGTCAGGTGAAGTGTCGGCAGCCCACCAAACGTTTCTGGATCTCCTCCTGAACATGTGACCGCAGCGGTTCTGTCCGAGGCCGTGGAAGCCCCGATATCCAAACTGATGTGACCAGTTGTTGACGTCCTTTTTAAAGTGTTAACCTGCTAAAATCACATGTGTTCATGTGGGAGAACGCTGCAGCGAAGCTCTGCTGTCAGCTG
>JARJLU010020107.1:0-13035 GCA_030272975.1 Sparidentex hasta | reverse complement strand
TGTGTCTCTGCATCTCAGCCAGCTGTCAGGTCCGTCCTGTCCAACGTCATGGCGCGGTCGGCTGCCGTACGTGCGCTGCGTGGTCGGTCCAGAGTTCAGCTCCGGACGCAGAGTCAAGATGTCGGTCCACAACGTGATGACGCCGGTCCTCCTCAACAACATCTTCTCGTCCCTGGAGGGCCGCGTGGAGCCAGGTACCCCTCACCTGAGATTCATCATGATTACCTGTCTGTGTGACCGGAGGGTAACCCACCTGATCTCTGCCAGACCAGTACATCATACTGGGAGCTCAGAGGGACTCGCTGGGTCCAGGAGCCGTCAAGTCTGGAGTTGGAACAGCGATCCTGCTGGAGCTGGCTCGGACCTTCTCCATCATGGTGAAGAAAGGTGAGACTCACCTGGAGACAGGTGAACTGCTGGCACTGTGAGGGGAGTGGCCACCAACAATCACCGCTAATGTGTTGCTAGGTGGTAACTATGTGGTTGCCAGGTTGGTGCTGAAAGGTGGATGTGAGGAGATCTGGATGGTTACTATGGTAACAATGTTCATATAGGTAGTGGTACTTCTGTGTGTGTGTGTGTGTGTGTGTGTGTGTGTGTGTGTGTGTGTGTGTGCAGGGTTCAGTCCCAGGCGGAGCCTCCTCTTCGTCAGCTGGGACGCTGGAGAGTTTGGGAACGTGGGAGCAACTGAGTGGCTGGAGGTTCGTCCAATCAGAGAGCAGAGCACTCATGTTACCACAGAAGAAGACAGATTTGAGTCCTCTCACTGTGGTTACCGTAGTTACGCAGTGACCTTTGACATCTGTTTCTCAGGGTTACCTGTCCATGCTGCACCTGAAGGCCGTCGCCTACTTCAGTCTGGACCAGGCTGTCATGGGTAACACACCTCTGTCAGCCAATCACAGGACACCTTCTGTAATGTGCCTACAATCATCTACACTGTGTGTGTGTGTGTGTGTGTGTGTGTGTGTGTGTGCAGGTGATGACATCCTGTCTGCCTACATCAGTCCTCTGCTGGTCGACCTGCTGGATGCCGCCATCAGACAGGTGAAGACCTGAATTTATACTGGAGCTGTGAGAGTCTCTAACTGTGGATCAACATGATGTGACTGTGTGTGTGTGTGTGTGTGTGTGTGTGTGTGTGTGTGTGTGTGCGTGTGTTGAGGTGGAGCATCCTAAGCATGCAGGTCAGACCATCTACAGCCAGGCTGAGAGAGAGGGAGGCAGCTGGAAGATGTGAGACACATGCACACACACACACACACACACACACACACACACACACACACACACACACACACACACTCACCTGTCCTCTCCTCCCTCAGTGTGAAGCCCTTGTACCTGAACAGTGGAGCGTACAGCTTCACGGCGTTCGCAGGAGTTCCAGCTGTGGAGCTCAGGTTCTCTGAGGTAAACTTCAGGTGTGCTTGGCTCTCAGGTGTACAGGTGTGTCCGTTACATGATGACGTCATCACGTCCATGTGTGTCCACTCAGGAGCGAGCGTACCCGTTCATCAACACGCCATTGGACAGCGCCTCCCGCCTACAGGAAGTGCTGGCGGGTCGTCTGGGGGTCACAGGGCGGAGCTTAGGGGAGCTAGTGGGGGAGATGGTGCTGCGATTGGCCCACGACCACATCCTGCCTCTACGCATCACTTCCTACGCTCAGACCGTGCTGCAGTTCAGCGCTCAGCTCAACAGACACTCAGCTGAGCTGCAGGTAACCTCCCTCTGACAGCTGATCTCTGAGTGGACGGAGAGCCAGACAGCCCACACTGCAGGAAGCTCGCTTATTAGCAAAACAGTTGTAATGTTAGCAACAGAGCTAGGCTAATGAGCTAATGAGTTTGCTAACTGACCATTAGCTCTATTTTCCCTCTTTCCCGTTAACCTTTAACCTTTAAAAGTGCTCCTGCTGTCGAGGAGATAGTTGGTGATCCATGATACCAAGTAAGCTAATTGCTAACATGCTAGCCTGTTACACATAACTAGCACACCAACATACCTTAAGTACCTGGTCATCATGGCTGGTGTGTTGCTGGTCATCTTGAAAAAGAAATCATACAGTTAGGAAGATGTTGATGAAGCTTGTCAGTCACCTGGGTCATAATAATTCAAAGTGCTTCAGTTTCTTGAGGACGTTTCACCTCCCATGCAAGACGCTTCTTCACTTATAACTAACTGTGGAGTTGGCAGTCCTTCAACTATGTGCGGGAGTGTCCTTACATAATATGGGAGAGTCCTTACATAGTGTGGGAGTGTCCTTACATAGTGTGGGAGTGTCCTTACAGAGGCGTTAAGGCCACTTGTGGGTCATTGATCAAACTGGTCGTCATGTGGGTTTCTAAGTCTAGGTGAGCCCAGGTGTGAACGGTTATTGATAGCACAACACAGAAGGGCCAACAGATCCTCAGGTCAAGACTCAGCTGTCAACTTACATCTGAAAGAGACAAATCATCCTGTGAGGACAACGTGATAATGTTGCCCAGAGAAGATGGTTTGAAAGAGTTCTCTCCTCAGACAGCTTAACAACATTCACACCTGGACTCACCTGGACTTAACAACCCACATGAAGGCAGGTTGGACAAATGATCCACAAGTGGCTCTAACAACTTTGAAACTCAGACCTCACATGTGTCCTTGACAACTCTGTAAGGACACTCTCACACTCAGTAAGGACACTCCTACACCCTTTAAGGACACTCTATACTCTGTAAGGACACTTACATACTTAGTAAGGACACTCCCACACTCAGTATAAAAACCTGCAGCTCCCCCAGTTAGAAGTGAAGAAGCCTCTTGAATGTGAGGAGAAACTTCTTCAAGAAACAGAAACGAGTCCAGTCCTACGATACAGCACCTAGATTCATTCAGTTAGCAAGCCGGTTATTTTGGTTCAAAGAGTGTTGTGTCTGTACAGATGGGAGAGGGGAGATGACATGCAGCAAAGGTCCTGCAGTTGTCACTGTAAATGTGGCGTGCTCTCTTAACCACTCAACTACCTGCATGTCCCGGATGTTCGTTCTTATTGTGTTAGCTTGGCGCTTGGTGTCCATCAACATTGGTTGTTGTAGTGTCTGTGACCTCTACCATAAAATCTCTTCCCTGTTTGTTTGAATATGTTTTTGATGTAACATCACGTTAACAATATTCTTGAAAATATTCAGAACATTTTGTCTGTTGAGCATCAGAAGTCTCAGAGCGTCGTGTCTCTGTCTCCAGTCCAGAGGTTTGTCTCCTCAGTGGGTTTTCAGCGCCAGAGGAGATTATAGCCGAGCAGCCGAGACGCTGCAGAGAGCCATCGACTACAGCGACCTGCACGACCCAACCACCGCCCGCTTCTACAACACCCGCATCATCAGGGTACAAGTACTGCTGACACTACGTACAAGTACTACAAACACTGCTGACACTGCATCATCAGGGTACAAGTACTGCAAATGCTGCTTCCTATTCATTAATGGGATATTCTGGTGTAAATGTAATCCATGGTCTAACACACTGTTAAACTGTGTTAGACTCCCTCTCAGTAGATCAAGTTAGCAGACTGCTGATTTACAGAGTTTTATCAACCTCAGAAACGACTACACGACAACACTACACTGCAGTAAATGGATCCAAACATAAACTGCCACCAAAAAGCCACAAATGATGCTCAGAACAGCACCAAACTTCAGCAACAGTACAAATAGGGTCTCAGCACATAGTCCGGGGCATCTAGCCTCCGCTAGCTTAGCTGGATTTCTACTGAAAAGCTGACTAAATTTACCACTCAACTGCAGCAGCTTCCTGTTGACGGGAAGTCCCGACGAGTCGATTACCGAGTGCAGTACAGTTCCACAGCTCATGGATGAAATGATTATGACTCCATGGGAAAGCAATCAAAGATCATATGTGTTTTACCTGCCAGTTTATAACAGTTATTATCAAGAGTGGACAGGGAAAAGAATGGAACTGAGCATTTCTAACTGCACTCAGTAATCGTCGCGTCGGGACTTCCCCGACCCAGAAGCTGATGGAGCTTCCGTTTTTAGCTTCACGATAGAAATCCAGGTAAGCTAGCAGAGTTTTAATGCCCCGGACTATGTGCTGAGACTCTGTTTGTACTGTTGCTGAAGTTTGGTGCTGTTCTGAGCATAATGTATTGTTGTCGTTCGGTCGCCTCTGAGGTTAATAAAACTCTGTAAATTAGCGGTCTGCTAACTTGATCTCTCGAGAGGGAGTCTAACACAGTTTCACAGTGATTTAGACCACAGATCAAACTTACACCAGAATATCCCTTTAATAAGTTCACTTCCTGTGTCCGTCCTGCAGGTAGAATACTACTTCCTGTCTCAGTACGTGTCGGCGGTGGAGACGCCGTTCCGTCATGTGATCCACGGCCGTGGTGACCACACTCTGAGCGCGCTCACTGAGCACCTGGCCCTGCTGACCTCTGACCCCCAACGCTTCGACGAGAAACGCTTCAGACGACAGCTCGCCTTCTTCACCTGGACGCTGCAGGGAGCCGCCAACGCACTGAACGGAGACGTGTGGAGCATACACAACACACACACATACACACACTGACACACACTCACACTGACACACACACATACACACACTGACACACAGCACACACTGACACTGACACACAACACACACACATACACACACTGACACACACTCACACTGACACACAACACACACACTGACACACACTCACACTGACACACAACACACACACATACACACACTGACACACACTCACACTGACACACAACACACACACATACACACACTGACACACACTCACACACTGACACACAACACACACACATACACACACTGACACACACTCATACTGACACACAACACACACACTGACACACACTGACACACACTCACACTGACACACAACACACACACATACACACACTGACACACACTCACACTGACACAACACACACACATACACACACTGACACTCAATCACACTGACACACACTGACACACAGCACACACACATACACACAACACACACACATACACACACTGACACACACTCACACTGACACACAACACACACACATACACACACTCACACACACTCACACTGACACACAGCACACACACATACACACAACACACACACATACACACACTGACACACACTCACACTGACACACAGCACACACACATACACACAACACACACACACATACACACACTGACACACACTCACACTGACACACAACACACACACATACACACACTCACACACACTCACACTGACACACAGCACACACACACACACACACTGACACACACTCTCTCTCTCTCTGTGTCAGATCATGTCTGTGTCGTCTCTAAATTAAAACATTTAAAAATTGTTTAAAACGTTGTTAATATTGTGAGGGAAGTTCTCTAATGTCTCTTTATTATTTTTATGTTATTCTTGCAGTTAAATCTTATCAAACATTGATGCAACATTAACGTTTGTAGGATGAAACTCTGCATCTTGTACAGTTTCTGTCTTGTGACAGTTGTGTGGCTGCAGAGTGTTCATGGTACAGACAAGAACTTGTACTTTGTTTTTGTAACGTCTCCCGTGTGTCTGTGTTCTGATGATGGTTGATGAGTGACACATACACTATGGGATGTACATGTATGTTAAATATATGTTTAGCCTGAGGTGGAGATAGTGATATTGAAGTGAGTTCACATGAGACCTTGTGACTGCTGCAACTAGTTTTCTGTTATTATAGATGACGAGGAGAGACGGAGACTCCTCACTCATCATCATGTGCTGCTGATGTTTGACTCTCAAAGGACTTCTGGAAAAAAAATATTGTGTTTGACCGACTTTCATCTGTAGCAGACAAGCGACTGATCATCAGTTGCCACGACAACATTATTATTATTATTATTATTATTATTATTATTATTATTGATTTTGTTGCTTGCAGTGATTTTAAATCAATGAATGATGGTGATGAAACTGATTAAAACACTAAATGTTTTCTTTCTTTACTGTTCTGTCGATCAATAACAGGATGAAACAAAATAATGTTTAAATTAGACAGTTAAATAAATAAATATTGTGTAAAAGCTGCTTGTGTTAAAAACCCATAAAGTGATGCAGTAAGGTCATGAAACAAAGAACATTCAGTATAACTTGTGTAGAACAAATGGAGGTGTAATAATAGATGATCAATATTTAATGTTCTTATTCCAACAGGTTGAAATGTAACACCTCATGATAAAGTACAGGCGATGACATCACATTAGATTTGTGTTTAACTTTACTTTTGTGTCTTTGTTTTGTCTTCGTCCAGCATCACTGCTGTGGCCCGATCCTGTAGATTTACCCTCTACAGCAGGGTGGAGAACCTCCGGCCGGTTCGGTCCGGCCCGAGAGGCAATCTGTAATACATTCACTAAAAATTAACTCAGGAAAAAATATTTCAAATGTGCAATTAGTCAGTGTTGGTCTTTCCGGGCCATGACCAAGGTCATTGAACACAACATCAGCGTAACTGTCATCGCGTGTCGTCTCATCACGTTGCGTCCTCAGTGATTGACAGGTGACAACAACGAGAGGAGACTCATGAAAAGTTGGTGCTGAGTTTCGCTCTTTCAAGGATAAATAGACGAATGAATTCTTCTCTGTGAAAGTGAAAGGCAGGTCCGTGTGCCTGGTTTGTGGGGACGCTTCAGCAGTAATGGAAACTCAAACCTTGAGCGTCATTATAGCGTGAAACATGCAAAACTGTAAGCATTGAAAGGACGAGCGTGGATAAAGTTGCCTCCGAGTTTGATTGGTCAGCAAGCAGTTTTATCCAAACTGCGAGCAGACCAGGACAACGTGACGCAGGCTAACTTCATCGTTGTGAGTGAGCTAACTGCTGAGAAGCTGAAATATCATGCCAAGTGTTGCAAAGACTCTGCTCCACTCAGGACTGACGGATCCAAACCTGGAGAAGCAGCTGAGAGTGGCATCGTCATCACTGCCACCTGACATCAGACATCTCACCAAGGAGAAGCAGTTCCAGCCATCGCATCAGGTCACACTGATACGATAATGATGCTGATCAATAAGTTTCTTTTTTTTCACCTCAGATTGACAGTAGACGACCTTATAATGTACCTCAAATCATTTCAGAGCATTCTGATGTGAAAATAAACATATGGCCCTCTTAAATCACTCAAATGACATGGGAGCTATAATCAGCCTGCTGTCAGAAGAAAACTCTGTTTCCACTCAACAGTTTCACCTCAGATTGATAGTAGACAATCTTATACGAGACACCTCGGATCTGTCATTGTCGAGTGATTTAAAGCTGATATATGAGATTTTAGAATGCAGATTTTTTTTTAAATTTCACATCAGAATGCTCTGAGATGATTTGAGGTACATTATAAGGTTATCTACTGCTTAAACTGCTAAACAGCACTGAATATAAAACCCAACAGGAACAGACAATTAATTGGATTAAAACACTAAGATACACTGAGATGGATGAAATTAAAAATGGCTAAAACATTAATTAACAGTCATGATATTTATGTTATTGCAATTAAGTTAAAAAGGCCATAAAAAATATGTTCTGAGCTGCTCACCTTTAAAAAAAATGTCATGGCCCCTGAGGGACGTATGAAAATTGAAATGGCCCTCGATAGGAAAAAGGTTCCCCACCCCTGCTCTACAGCACCCGCAGGATCCGGTCTTTCCTCAAACAGGACGCGATGCAACTCCTGGTCCAAGAGTCAGAGACAGAGTTTCATAGAGGTTATCAAGTGTCTCCAACACTTGTGTGTTCACAAACATCATCTTCTTCTTCTTCTTCTTCCACAGAGGACATCTGTGGAGTAGATGTTCCTTCAACGTCACACCACTAAAATAATCCTCGTTATTCAGATCCAGATGTTTCAGTTGTGAATATTTATGAATCAGACAGATGTCACATTCAGCTTTTATAAGGAATTTATTTCAATATTTCAATAGTTGAATTTCATTTATAACTAATTATTTCATTATACAACAAACCAGCAGCCTCCTGTGTGTGTGTGTGTGTGTGTGTGTGTGTGTGTGTGTGTGTGTGTGTGTGTGTCACAAGATAATAATACATATTCAGATATGATTTTATAGCTTTAATAAAGTGTAACTTCTGTCAGTGTTCAGAAAGAAAAGACGACCTCAGGTAAGCCCGCTGTGTGTGTGTGCATGTGTGTGTGTGTGTGTGTGTGTGTGTGTGTGTGTGTGTGCGTGTGAGATGACATTACATCATCAATAATTCAGATTATTTTCATTACAATAATTATCATAAGTTTTCACCCGACCCTGATATTCAGTCTTAAAAAAGCCCACTGGAACCATCAGAAGCCAGTTTGGGAGCAGCAGCGGCCATGTTGGATCCACCAGCAGTCCCAGTCGCCATGGTTACCCACACAGCGTCCACCCACACCTGTCCAGGTGAGTTTGTGGTCCTGCTCAGGAGCAGGAATCATAGATACTGTAGTCCAGAACAGCTGGACATGGGACTTGTGGGTAATGTAGTCCCTCTGTGCTGTAGGTGGTGTTATCCTCCACTGGAGCCGGGAACTGTGGGTAATGTAGTCCAAAGCCTTAAAAACAGAAGTGCTGAGTTTCAGTTTGACCTCAAGAAGGAGGGGTCAGGATGTTGTAGTCCAAGCAGTGAGGCATCATGGGCATTGCAGTCCAATAGAAGAGGGAGGTGTAGTCTGACTTTTACTCCTCCCCCTCCTGTGTAGACACAGAGAGGGATTGTGGGTGACGTAGTCCAGATGAAGGAGTTCAGGGTGTTGTAGTCCATGCAGTGAGTTACAGTGAGTCATTGTGAGTTTCTGTAGTCCAAATGAGGAGGATTGTAGTCCAGACAGGCTGTGGGAGTTGAAGCCCGGCAGAGGGGGATTGTGGGTGTTGTAGTCCAGTGTTTGATACTTTAAGCCCTGAATAGACTGTGTGTTTGAGCCCCATCGTTTTATTTACAGTCACACAAGTCTGTATGTACACTACACACAAACACACACACACACTCTCACACACACTCTCACACACACACACACCATTTTCACATCACACAAATAAATAAATAGAGAAATCAATAAATAAATATGTTAATATAAATACTTCAATACCGACTGAACTCTACAGTCCTCTGATTCAGTATTTACTGATAATACAGGATTATTGAACCAACACAGAAATCAATCAATCAATGAATCAATCATCCAATCAGATGTCCCTCTGACACACCGACGGCTCCATGAGCCAATCAGTGCGCTCGCTCCTCAGCCTCCAGAAAGAAAACAAAAACTGTAAAAAGACAAACATCTGTTCTCTGTCACATCACGCCGCTCAGAGGGGGATGACGGCGGCGGTTTCCATGAGACGACGCCCGTCGCTGGCAGTGGCCAATCAGAGTCTGTCGCGGGCGGGAACCCAGATGTAAGGACCGCTCTGCTCCTCGATGACGGCTTTGACCAGGTGGTACACCTCCTCGAAGCTGTCGCCGTGCACGATGGCTGCAGGTGGACACACACGCACAAGATTAAGAGTTAAGATCAAGGTGACAACAAGAAGTCGTTTCATGTCTCTTTGTAGTCGCACACACACACACACACACACACACACACACACAGTCACCATCACACTCATGAAACCATCAGGTGTCTTTTTACCTGTGAAACACTCAAGGAAGTCTTGTTCCAGTTTGATAGCTCGATCCAAAGCTTTCCTCGCCTGATCCTCCGACAGACGCTTGTTCAGATCCCTGCACACACACCACACACACACACACACACGCACACACACACACACACACACACACACACGCACGCACACACACACATTCTGAATCTCAATAACTTTTACTGATACACCAAAAAATCGCTGACGTGACATATTGGTTTCCTCAGTGATGACCTCAGTGATGACTTCACTGATGACCTCAGTGATGACCTCACTGATGACCTCACAGACTTACAGGATGTTCTCGAGGGATCGAGGTCGGATGAAGATGGCGATGGGGTGGAGCTGAGCCGCCTGCAGCCTCCTCACTGCGTTGGCCGACACGTCCAGGATGCAGTGTTTCCCCTGGTCCACACACACACACACAAACACACACGTTAATGAGTAACACCTGCTCGTAGTCCTGCAGGAGACATAAAGCCATCGTGTCTCACCTGCTCGGCCACCTGTCTGACGCTCTGCACTGACGTCCCATACAGGTGGTTGTTGTACTGCCCCGCCTCGATGAAGCGATGGGACTGGATGTCTCGCTCCATCTGTTCCCGTGACGACACAAAGTGGTAGTCCCGCCCATCAGCCTCGTAGTCCCTCCGGGGGCGTGTCGTGTCTGCAGAGAGAGTTACAGCAGTCACTTCCTGCTTGATGACATCATGTTTCCTGTTTTTCACACCTGAGGACGAGACACTCACGAGGGACGCAGGAGCCGAACTTGTCCGGGAACTCGGACAGCAGGTCGTCGTTGACTCGGTCTTTGGTCGGCCCCAAGATGATGACGGGACGGGCGTAGTCCACTACAGACAGACAGACAGGAATCTTTATTCATACCTGTTCATGTTAACAAACACACAGTCACCTGGACAACACAAAGACTGCAAACAATAAAGAAGATCAGCTCGAGTTCTTCTGATTGTTTCACCCACGTCTCTGTAGTCGGTCAGTATCTGGAGTTATTTTGTTTCTCTTTGTAGTTGTTTTTTTCCTTTTTGTAGTTGTTTTGTGTCTCTTTGTAGTTGTTTCTTGTCTCTTTGTAGTTGTTATGTTTCTCTTTATAGTTGTTTTGTTTATCTTTGTAGTTGTTTTGTTTCTCTTTGTAGCTGTTTTGTGTCTTTTTGTAGCTGTTTTGTGTCTCCTTGTAGTTGTTATGTTTCTCTTTATAGTTGTTTTGTTTATCTTTGTAGTTGTTTTGTTTCTCTTTGTAGCTGTTTTGTGTCTTTTTGTAGCTGTTTTGTGTCTTTTTGTAGTTGTTTTGTTTCTCTGTGTAGCTGTTTTGTTTATCTTTGTAGTTGTTTTGTTTCTTTTTGTAGCTGTTTTGTGTCTTTTTGTAGTTGTTTTGTTTCTCTGTGTAGCTGTTTTGTTTATCTTTGTAGTTGTTTTGTTTCTCTTTGTAGTTGTTTTGTTTCTCTTTGTAGCTGTTTTGTGTCTCTTTGCAGTTGTTTTGTGTATTTTTGTAGCTGTTTTGTGTCTCTTTGTAGTTGTTTTGTGTATTTTTGTAGTTGTTTTGTGTCTTTTTGTAGTTGTTTTGTTTCTCTTTGTAGTTGTTTTGTTCCTCTTTGTAGTTGTTTTGTTTCTCTTTGTAGCTGTTTTGTGTCTCTTTGTAGTTGTTTTGTTTCTCTTTGTAGCTGTTTTGTGTCTCCTTGTAGTTGTTATGTTTCTCTTTGTAGTTGTTTTGTTTATCTTTGTAGTTGTTTTGTTTCTCTTTGTAGCTGTTTTGTTTCTCTTTGTAGCTGTTTTGTGTCTTTTTGTAGCTGTTTTGTGTCTTTTTGTAGTTGTTTTGTTTCTCTGTGTAGCTGTTTTGTTTATCTTTGTAGTTGTTTTGTTTCTCTTTGTAGTTGTTTTGTTTCTCTTTGTAGCTGTTTTGTGTCTCTTTGCAGTTGTTTTGTGTATTTTTGTAGCTGTTTTGTGTCTCTTTGTAGTTGTTTTGTGTATTTTTGTAGTTGTTTTGTGTCTTTTTGTAGTTGTTTTGTTTCTCTTTGTAGTTGTTTTGTTTCTCTTTGTAGCTGTTTTGTGTCTTTTTGTAGCTGTTTTGTGTCTTTTTGTAGTTGTTTTGTTTCTCTTTGTAGTTGTTTTGTTCCTCTTTGTAGTTGTTTTGTTTCTTTGTAGTTGTTTTGTTTATCTTTGTAGTTGTTTTGTGCCTCTTTGTAGTTGTTTTGTTTCTTTGTAGTTGTTTTGTTTATCTTTGTAGTTGTTTTGTGTCTCTTTGTAGCTGTTTTGTGTCTCATTGTAGCTGTCACTGTAAACACAAGTCTGGCGGTTGGGTTTCAGGGTCACCTGACTTCCTGGCTGGCGTGTTGAAACCTGTCTGTATCTCAAAGCTTTGTCTAAAACATCAGACTCAGTTTATAGTTTGTATTTGGCTGCAGGTTGTGGATGCACACAACATCAGTCCAGGTCCTGGAGGGTCTGACCTGAACCACAGTGGATCTTAGTCATCATGAACTTTAACCGTACAGGACCACATGAGTTTGCTGGCGGTGCCACTGACCTTCGATCTGAGTGATGAGCTCGTAGCTGTGGACGAAGCCTTCTCTTCCTGTGAGCACAGAACAGACACACATTCAGACATGTTCTCCTTCACTCTGATTGGTTTATTCTCTGTGGTGAAGTTTCACCTTTACTCTTCATACGGGACCACTCCTTCCTCTCCACCCTGAAACACACACACACACACACACACACACACACACACACACACACACACACACACACACACACACACACATCAGCAGTGTATTCATGAGGACCCTGCAGCAGTACTTCAGTATCTGAGAGTTCTGTGGACCTGTGTTTGGACGGGACGTATCCCAGCTCCTCCAGCTCCCCCTGCTGGTTCACTCGTCTGGCCTGCCACCACTCGTCGTCGGCGCTGTCCATCACATGAAGAACCTCCCCGAAGTTAAAGTCCAGAGCCTGAGACAGGACGCCGCAGTCCCACTGCTTATCGTAGTCGAACAAGGCCCTGAACACAGCCACAGTCATAACATCAGATTACTACAGTCGTCTTTACAGGTGCCTCAGGTGAGCCGCCTGCCCAGGTGAGCCTCCTGCCCAGGTGAGCCTCCTGCCCAGGTGAGCCGCCTGCCCAGGTGAGCCGCCTGCCCAGGTACATCAGTGACACAGTTACCTGACGTAGAAGCTGCGGTTGGCTCTCAGACTTCCAGACGAGCTGTTCATCATCTGCTCCCTCAGGTCGTGGATCTTTGCTTCAAAGCGGCTGTACTCTGCACACACACACACACACACACTGATGTTCCGCATTTTTGCCGTCTACGTACCAAAAC
>JARJLU010020106.1:0-10671 GCA_030272975.1 Sparidentex hasta | reverse complement strand
TTATTATCCTGATTGATAATAACAATAATAATACTAACAATACTAATGAAGAAGAAGCATACATTGTTTACTCACATGAGCTCTCTTGCCATAGTACGGGAAAAACATTTTATCCAGACGACCTTCTGGCGGGAAATACTGCATCTGTAACGGGCTGTCTCTCTACCAGAGAGAGAGAGAGTGTTTTAAACTTCACAGAATTAAGAAAGAACTATTCAAGTGTTTTTTTTAAAACTGTTACTTTGTGTTTCAGCGTGTTTGAACATTTACCTGAACAGCATTGCATTCTCTGATAACAAGATACTGACACTGATCAATGTCAGGAGGTATTCCCCTGTATATGTGCTTGTGATTCTGTGTCACAGCTGCATTATGGGATAGATGCGAGTGAAGTGAGTTTCTGTATGAAATGTGTGTGTGTGTGTGGCGGGGGGGTTACCTTGGCAGTACAGTTGATGTAGGGGTCTCCTCGTGGTTTCAGTCCAATGACCTACAGACAGACAGACCGTTGTTGTTTGTTTTCATATTCATATAAAGTGTACATTATATTCAATCAAATTTGACACATGTTTGGATGCAGTGTGGATTGAGAGCTTCAGGTCTGTGAACCTGTATGAAGCCAGCAGGTGACAGATTAATGTTAAAGCTTGTCCATCTTCATGACAGTCACCTAATTGTGCTCAGACAGAACAGCAGATGAGCACTGAAGGTTCATGACTGAAGTCAGAGTCACAATTTTTGAGCCTCACCACCTGACTGAGCAGTGTTCTACTAACCCGGTTCATCTTGATGATGATGCATGGTTTCCCCTCAGCATATCCAAAGCCAGTGTCGGGCAGACCGGAGCACTGACGTAGCGTGCTGCGTTTAAACTGACAGACTCTCTTTATTGGCTCGTTGTCCTGTTCAGTGTATTCACCCACCAGACACAAGTCGTTCCCCTCCTGACGACTGTCGTTATAATCTGCAGAGGAAAAGAACAATTAAACAAATCTCAGACTTTTTCTTTTTATGGTTTGTGCTGCCCCCACCTGTCCACACCGCTGCTCTCACCTGTCAACACCGCTGCTCTCACCTGTCCACACCGCTGCTCTCACCTGTCCACTTCACCTGTCCACACTGCTGCTCTCACCTGTCAACACCGCTGCCCTCACCTGTCCACCTCACCTGTCCACACCGCTGCTCTCACCTGTCCACACCGCTGCTCTCACCTGTCCACCTCACCTTTCCACACTGCTGCTCTCACCTGTCAACACCGCTGCCCTCACCTGTCCACCTCATCTGTCCACACCGCTGCTCTCACCTGTCCACACCGCTGCTCTCACCTGTCCACACCGCTGCTCTCACCTGTCAACACCGCTGCTCTCACCTGTCCACACCGCTGCTCTCTTCTGTCCACACCGCTGCTCTCACCTGTCCACACAGCTGCCCTCACCTGTCCACACCGCTGCTCTCACCTGTCCACACCGCTGCTCTTACCTGTCCACACCGCTGCTCTCTTCTGTCAACACCGCTGCTCTCACCTGTCCACACAGCTGCCCTCACCTGTCCACCTCACCTGTCCACACCGCTGCTCTTACCTGTCCACACCGCTGCTCTCTCCTGTCCACACCGCTGCTCTCACCTGTCCACACCGCTGCTCTCACCTGTCCACCTCACCTGTCCACACCGCTGCTCTCACTTGTCCACACCGCTGCCCTCACCTGTCCACACCGCTGTGTTCATTATATCATCATAGCTTTACAGTTTGACCTATGACCTTGTCTTCTGTCTGTGCCCTAGGATTCAGTTTAGTTGTTTCCTGCTTTATTTTGAAGGTTTTCCTCTCATGTGTCATGTTGTGATACTTCCTGTCTTTGTTTCTGCCTTTGTGATCACCTGATTGGTGTGTTTAGTCTTTGTGTTCCTTCTCATTTGGTCAGTTGTTTAGGTCAGTTTGGACCTATTGTGATCAGTGTTGGTTTTGGTGTTTTTGGACCTGTACTGTAACTAGAATATGATTTTTGCCTGTTCCTCACTGATTCCTGTTGCAACTATCTTTTCTGATTTTGCCCTTCCTGCCTTTGTTATCAAATCGACAAGCTGCACCAGCTTCACATTGGTAGTCTGAATACATCTTGCTTCTCTGCACTCTGCTTCTACTCACTCTGCAGGAGGTCGTGCAGTTGTTGGGTGTACTGGTTGTAGTTTGCTGGGTCACTGCGGTTAAAGGAGATTTCCGCTGCATGAGGACGAATCACCAAACCTGATTTGACAAAAGATATCTGTCATCAATAATAAAACACTAAAAACCTACTGACTACAACAGCAGAGATGTGTTCATATAAAAACAATCTAGAAGACTGTCATTCAGATTTTACTGCTCCTAGAGCATAAATGTGCATTATTTCTGAACATTCACACACCACACAGAACATAAATACATTATTCAGTACAAAGAGCATGAAAACATTACTGAGTACTTGTGTTTTGTGATTAATGAGCTGTGGGATGAAGAAGCGATCTGGTAGAAGAGGATACGCTTCAGCTAATAGGTGTATTCAGTCAGATGGGAGTAAAGTGAAACATGAAAAAAGGTGTTTCTAAGGTCATGTGAGTGCAAATTATGTCTGTTATTGAGCTCTGAGAGATTGAAGGTGGAGGATCAATGATTATGGGAGAATGTGTGTCATATGTGACAGCTCATTGCTGTTGGGGACGGACAGCATGGTGGGCCAGCAGCAGTCAGTGCATTTACATGACACTCAAGAAAACTGAATTAAAGGGTTAGTCCGACTATGACTGGATCTCTAAGATGCATGTATACACCTTAGTCTGACTAAAATCGGACCGGATCACATTTCTCACACCCAGATTATTTAATTGATAGTCGCATGACTCCTGCATGTTAACGCTCCATCAGGTCGGATCCGATTTTGTGTTCTGTGCAGGCGCGAGATTTTTCCCCGGGGCCGTGAGCCGGAAGTAGAAGGACGGCGGCAGCATCTTTCCTCCGAAATCACTGCAAGCAAGAGCACCATTGTGCATCTTGTTTGTGTAATTATCATGTACACCATATACGAAGTGTACAAAGATGTAGCTGCGTCTCGCTCTTCGTACACCATCTTTCTTGAATACCGAGGCAGCTGGTGATGTAAAGAGGTCAGCCGGAGGTGTTTCTGTTACCACTAGTTGAAATGGGTCTCACCGGCATGTATACTCGGACAATTGCAGTTGTCTGACTGAGCAGCATAGTCAAACTATGGCTGCAATCTGACTAAGCTGTGCATGTAAACGCAGTGAGAGTCTCATGGATTGAACTATGCTTAGTTCAAGCAGTAACAGAAGATGGAGCAGTGAAGTGTGAGTCAAAGCTGAGTTTGTTGTCCAATTTAATTCTGAGGGCTGTGAAGCATCAACCTGCTTTGCTGTCATCCAGTGGAAATGTCTCACTAACATTCACCTGTAGACAGTTACATTAATACTGGTAACTGAAATGACAAATAGACTCAGGGTGGATAAAGATTAGCCCTCACCACGTTATCATGAAAGAGTACAAGTATAACAGTTTTATCAAGCATGTGGTGATGGGCTCATACAGTCATTAGTTCAAAGATTGTAGAAGAAGAAGAATATGAAGGAGAGCAACAGCAGAAGAAGAACAGCAACATAAAAAGGCAGCCAGCAATAGCAGTCTCTGCTGATGCTGAGAGATCTGCATGGTATTTAAACAGATCTGGTTAAATGATCGTGTTGAGTCTTAATTCAAGGGGAAGGCTAAACTTGAGAACCTGTCATCATCAACTCACCTGGATTGGCCACTCGGTCCTGATAGCGGGGAACGTTGTCGTCCAGAGTCTGTAACATCACCCACATGGTGAGCGTGAACATTCCTGCCAGAAACCCATAGAAGACGAGGTAGAAGAGGAGGATGAGACCTGAGGGAGACAAATAAATAAATTAATACATTAATAATGATAATAATAATAATAATAATATATACAACAGATACAATACACAACAGAAGAAACAAACGTTGAACAATGAACATAACTATGTTTGTTTTTATGATTGCACTGTCTAGTCAGTTGGCTGGTTCCACACATCACTTTTTGCTAATATACTGTGATACACTATAGTACACTATAACATACTTTGATACACTATAACATATTATAGTATAATATAATGCAATATACTTTTGTGATTGTGGACATTGTGTTGGTCGTTCTGGGTGCGCTGAGGCTTTTTCGCATTAGCTGGCTGTGGTTTCTGAGGTCAGATGGAACTCATCTGCAGCCCATTTAATGATCAACCGCCAGCTTAAATACTCTGGCTGTCTTTACAAATGCTGCCAGATTGTTTCCTCATTGCAATGTTTTGGCTAAACCTCTCAATCTATTTTATAATGTTTTTTTTGTATTTGTTTGCCAGGCAGCTGCCATCTTGTCTAACCTTTGAATCTCCTCATTGTTCCAGGGCCACAGCCACTCTGCTGCTCCTCATCACTCTGGATTCACGCTTCACACTGACCAGAGCCTTTGCCTGAGTCTCAGTTTTCCTGCACTGTCAGCCTTTATGCTGAGCCTGAGCCTATCTACACCCATCCCACCATCTAAGTTTGTTCAAGCCTTTAATAAATTCATTTTATTTTCACCTACTCCCAGTCTTGGTGTCCACTATTGGATTCTGCTGCAACCCAACTGTAAAAGAAGAACCTGGCCAACATGGACCCAGCAGACCAATATGCCTTTCGGCAAGCACTCAAGGAGAACTTGTGGGGAGACATGATCAAATGCTCCGCAAAGTTCTGGATTCCCTGTATGGACTCAGCACAAATGTCTCCCTTCTCAGCACCCACTACTCAGCTAATCTGGACACCTGTCGTCGCTTCATTCTACAGTGTTGTTTAGTGTTTCAGCGGCAGCCCTCCAGTTACCCCACTGATATGGCTCGAATAGCTTATATAATGAATTTGTTGAAGGGAAGAGCAGGACAGTGGGCTACAACGCTATGGGAGAGTAAGTCAGTGCTCCTGGATTCTTATGTTTCTTTAATTTCTGAGTTGCGTAAAGTCTTTTATCACCTAGTACAGGGCCAGGAAGCTTCCAAGTTTTAGCATTTTAGCCTAACCCTTTTCTGAGAGTGGGTGGGATGAGTGAGTGCTCACTGCATTAATGAGTAACATAGTAACATGTTTATTCGAGGAGTGTGTGAGCATTTGAAGGCTGAGCTCGCTGTTCGTTTCATACCAGGTTCCCCTTAGGGGATGATAGTCTTAGCCATCTGAGTGAATGACAGGTTGACTGAGAGAGACAAAGGCAGAAGTCTAGCAGGGCCAGAAGTTTAGCTCAACCCTTCCCCTTCCAATGGTCTCACTCTCCTCCCTGACGTAATTCTCTGTAGAAACCTTCCATGAGCATTGCAGCTCCCCTTGCTGCTGTGGAGGAGCCCATGCAGCTAAAACACACTTGCCTGTCTCCTGTGGAATGCCAAAGACAGCTTAAGCTCAAGCTTTGCATCTACTTCGGTCAACCCTGACATTGCATCATATCCTGCCTCTCAACACCCAAAAGACGAAGCTCACCAGTAAAGGAGAGCACCCTGATGAGCCAAACCACTTCCCTTTCCAGCTCTCTCCAACACATTCATTTCCTTGCCTCTTTACAATGGTCACAGGATACCCTTCCTGTGAATGTCCTGGTGGACTCCAGTGCAGATGACAATTTTGTGGATTCAGCATTGGTGGAAGACGTGCATGGAGATTCACTTGCACTTGCCATCAAGAACAAGTTTTCTCTCCCTCTGATCGACCCTTCCTTTGAGCCTCTTTGTCATGCACAGATCTTGACAAAATTGGACCTCTTCAACACCTATCATCTTGCCTGCATCCAAGAGGGGAATGAATGGAAAGCTGCTTTTAACACCCCACTCGGACACTTTGAATATCTGGTTATGCCATTCGGACTCACTAACACCCCTCCTGTCTACCAAGTCCTCATCAATAGCACCCTGCATGACATATTCAATTATTTCCTATTTGTCTGCCTAGATGACACTTTGATTTTCTCACACACAACTGAGAACACACAAAATACATGTCTTGTACTCCAGAGTCTAGTCTCAAACCAGAAAAGTGTGAGATCGACGCACCGTTGTCAGTTTCCTGGGATATGTGATCATGCAGAGATAACTCCAACCAGAGTCCTCTAAGATAGAAGCAGTGGTTGAGTGGCCAGCACCTACACTCTCTAAACAGCTACAACACCTTATGAGTGTCACCAATTTTTTCAGAAGGTTCATCCACTCTTACAGCAGACTTACAGCCCCCCTGACTCGCCTCACCTCCTTTTTTTTGCTTAGACCCCCGAAGCCAACTCAGCATTTCACAGGTTAAAAGATTTATTCACCAGTTTTCCTGTGCTCATGAACCTTTATCCCTCTCGTCAGTTCGGTGGAGGTAGATACCTCTGCCTGCAGAGTGGGAGCTAGCCTCTCCCAGCGCAATCAAGATTCCCAGAAACTTCATCCCTGTGCTGAATGCCTGAACTTGTGGCAAGCCAACTGGCCCCTGTTCTTCCGCCGCTTCAACCTTTCCTACCAACAAGGATCCTGAAACGTCAACCTGAACTTCCTCTCCCACATTTACTCCCCTGACACTGCTTCAGATCCAGGTACTGACCCTCCTAATCACATGTTTGTTCTTGACTCTGTCAGATCCCAAGTCTTCCAGTAGGGCCGCTCCAAGATCATTTGTCAGCCTGGTTTCTATCAGTCCCTTTGGTTTCTCCAGCAGCTTTTCTCATGGCAGAGCATCTTCAGAGACACCCAGGAATGTGTGGCTGCCTGCTCCGTCTGTGCCCAAGGTAAAGCTTCTCATCACTCGCAGGTTGGACTGCTGCACCCTCTTCTTATCCCTAGTGGCCCCTGTTACACATCACCGTGGACTACGTCACTGGCCTGCCTCCCTCCAATGGTCAACCAGAACCTGGAGAATGGACCTCCCTCCTGCTGGAGGATCCACCTCCCCTGGATCGAATACATCTGTAGTTCCCTCACCAGTTCAGCCACAGGCATGTCCCCATTCATGCCTGCCGATGGCTTTTGGCCCCTTGCAGCTCAGGAAATGGACGTGGCAGTCCTGTCCATTCAGGTCCATCTCTGCTGCTGTCTGGATATTTGGAGGACCACTTGTGCTGCTCTCATTCACTCATCTCTTTACACTCAGTGCCTGGCAGACATCTCAATTCAATGTTTCCCTGGTCAAGCCACTGATCGCTCTCCTTTTCTGAAGTTGCCAAGGGTGAGGATACTTGGCAAACGGCAGCTAAGAATACCCAACTTTCTTGGATGGTGCCCTGGAGGGGGTGCCATCCCATCTGGGGACACTGGGGGACTTTAACGCTCATGTGGCCAGTGATGGAGACACCTAGAGGAGGGTGACTGGAAGGAATAGCTTGCCTTATCTTATCCCGAGCTGTATTTTTGGGGGGGACTTTGGTGCTGGTCATGGATTGGCCATCAAATATCAAGAGGCAGAAGGCAAAGCATTAGGTTTACCCACTGATCTGTGGTTCACTATAATATACTGTAACATACTGAGGTACACTATAATACACTGCATGGTACTGTGATATACTGTATTCTGTTATACTGTGACATTAACATTGTAGTGGTCGATGAGGTAATGATTCTTCTTCTACACAAACTGCTCATCTCAGAAGTGACCAAACTAGCCACACAAAATCTGATTATTAATCAATACCATATTAATTTATTAACATGATCATATTTCAATGTTTCCAGTAATGACTGTATTAAAAATATACTCTGCCAACAGAAATGTGCTGTAATACACAGTCATTTTCAGTACATTGTAATGTGCAGTAATATATGCAGTAACACGCAGTAACATACTGCAGTGTACTCTGATATACTGCAGTATTATAAAGTATCAGTGCGTCCATAATGCCATCGAAAATCAGTAACACACACGCGCGCACACACACACACACACAAACGGGACTGATCCTCTGATGTCCGTGCACGGCTTGGCTCGGCGCGGCTCAACTCGATTCAGCCCAGCAGGCGTCTTGAAGCTCGGAACCGGTCCCGGTCAGACGGACCGGCCGTGAGCGGGTCTGTTTATGCTCCTGTATTCATACGGACAGACAGACTGACATTCATTCATTCAGACAAACAGACAGATGGAGAGTGAGACAGTCAGACTGACACGCGGATCTCTGCGCTCCAGAACCAGAACCGGTTCTATGTGCAGCTTACCCCAGCTGCTGGCGGTCCGGCCCAGGAGCTCTCCGGTCCTCGGGTTGTAGAAAGAATCCTTCCAGGACTCCTTCTCCTCCTTCTTCTCCTCCTTCTCCTCCTTGGTCTCCCCCTTCTTCTCCTCCTCCTTGTGTTCCTTCTTCTCCTCCTTCTCCTCCTTTTTCTCCTCTCTCGTCTCCTCCTGTTTTTCCTCTTTCACCTCCTCTTTCACCTCCTCCTTCACCTCCTCTTTCTGCTCCTTCATCTCCTCTTTCGGATCCTGGTTCGGCTCCTGGTTCTGGTCCTGCGGGCTAGACGACATGCTGGCGCAGTGGGTCGTGCCGGACTAAACAGAGCCGGGCTAATCAACAGTGAGCGGGCTAATAGGCGGCTTAAACCGAACCGTCAGATTAGAGAGCGGAGCTCGTTCGGTGGCTGCTCAAACACAAACACACACACACACACACGCACACACACACGCACTCACTGCTGCAGAACGAGGCGCATGCGCAGTACAGAGCCCTGGGGTGAGGGGTTGGGGGTCTGCCGTGATGCTGGTGAGCTGCACTCTGTTGTACCATAAATCTCAGATGAAGCCACAACAAACCTCCGAAAATGTCAGAGTTATATTATTTATTATATTCTGATATTGTTATAACATTGAAATATCAAACGATCCTTTGACAGTTTGTGTCACAAACACAACATCATAACAACATAACATGTTCATATTTAATGTGTTTATTACATGACACCATTCTCACATCATCAGTAAATACACCTGATCACACGTGAGCTGCAGGATCCAAACATCATCTGGTGGAACAGAACAGAACAGAACAGAACAGAATCAGATTATGTGCATGTTGCTGAAGTTCTAAAATGTTTTATTTCTAATCTCAAAAATAAAGTGCTGCATTTAGTTACATGAGCTTGATTTCATAAAGGAACAACTGCACTGAAATAATTTCATATCAAACTGAAATTATGTAATCACACCAGAGCTGACAGCACTTCACGTGACCACAGTGATGACACCTCATTGGATAAAAGCACAACGATGTAGTGCTGATGTCACACAACCACACACACACACACACAGAGGAAGGAAGGCACGTGAGGAGGAGGAGAGGACACAAGGAGAAGAGTGAAGGAGAGTTGGAGAGGACATGAGGAGTGTTTCATCAAAGCCAGGCGCTCTGATGAGCTCAAGCTGTGACCAGATAACCAGCAACAAAAAGCAAAACTGAAACACAAACCAGGAAACACAGGAAGCAACGCAATTATAATGTTGATGCAGAAACACAGACTTTAAAGTGAAACTCTCGCCAGAATACAACCGAGGCTTTTTGTGTGAATGTAATGAGTCAAACCTTTGTGTAAAAGTATAATTACAATAAAAGAGCCACTTTTAAGATTTAGCTTATTTTAGTTTTCAGGTCAAACTCATTTTCAGTGGGAGTGCTACAGACACTTTCACAACAGCATTAAATTCTCTATTTTTAAAACAGTAAGAAGTCTCGACACAACATGAAACTTTGCTGGTAGCATCACCAGGGTCGTGTTGTTTCTCAGGCATTCCTCCGGTCTCTCTCAGGTATTCCTCTGGCTTTCCTCAAGTATTCTTCTCGTGTTCCTCAGGTGTTCCTCAGGTGTTCCTCTGGACTTCCTCTGGACTTCCTCAGGTGTACCTGCGGTATCCTTCTTCTGGTGTTGTCAGGTATGCTTCTAATGTTCCTCAGTGTTTGTGTGCCTCTGGTGTGTGTTCTGTTGTCTCTCTTTGTGCACAGGTGTACTTCTCACCCACCCTCCTCCCTCTCTACCTGAGCACACATGAGGGTAATCGGTGCTCAGGTGGAGTGTGGGAGACGAGGAAGATGGCACACTTGTGAGGGGCGTTCTCTCCTCACCGTTTACTCGGTTGTCACAAACAAGTTTGAACAAAACCTCTATGCACTTTAGGTGCTGGTTTGTTATTGTAGTTGGTTGGATTCCTTTGGGCTGGAGGTTACTGGTACCAGTTAATCGTCTCTTTTGTTTTCGGTTTAGTTTTCCTTTAGGTAGTTTGGAGGGAGGCGTGGGAACGACAGCTCACTGTGCAGCTGGTTCTTCTCATCTTTTGTTCTTTTTTCCCAGGATCTTCAGCCCTCTTTTGTTTGTTCTTGGTTTTCTTTTGAGAATATTTGATAAAGCCTGTTTAATTGTTTACATTGTGTGTGGCATCCTTAAAATGTTGCATCCTCCAACCTCTTTGAGCTCTGTGTTTAAATTATGTCAATAGAAGCCCCAACAAACACTCAGGCATTCATCTGGTGTTCTCATGTGTTCCTCTAGTGTCTCTCTCTCTCTCTCTCTCTGTCTCTCTCTCTCTCTCTGTCTCTGTCTCTGTGTCTCTCTGTCTCTTTCTGTCTCTCTCTGTCTCTCTCTCTG
>JARJLU010020102.1:25000-36992 GCA_030272975.1 Sparidentex hasta | reverse complement strand
TCAACTGTATTGTACTGTACCTCGTGTCTGAGTCAGGATCAGTTTGACTAGCTGCAAAGTGTCTGATGATGATGTGCAGTGTGTGTGTGTGTGTGTGTGTGTACCTGTATTTTCCAGTGCCGTGGGTGTGGCGTCATGTTGGACGGTAAGAACGTGGAACAGAGTCCACAGGGAACATGGGTAACCTCGAAGACCCGCCCTGCTGCCCTGACAACCAACCCAGCGAAGCTCTGCCCCCAAGAACACACCTGAAATCTGGACAGGAAAGGAAGTCAGCTGGTATGTGTGTGTGTGTGTGTGTGTGTGTGTGTGTGTGTGTGTGTGCGTGTGTGTGTGTGTCTCACCCTCATCTTGTTGTCCACCAGGTCCAGGACTGCCTGGTAGGGGATTCGCTGCAGTGGCAGACTGAGCAGCCAATCAGAGAGCGTCTCCATCAGCTTCACCACAGAACCTCCACCTGGATACAACTAACAGGTGGAGAGTGATGATGTCACTGTACTGAAATTGATACAATAAATTCAATACTCTGTATCATGTTTGATACAGATGTAACATGATGTGTCATGTGATCAGTTAGTGTGGAAGGGAACAGATGCATGCTGGGACACTTGTTTAGAAGGAGGTGTTGTGATGAAGCAGGTGGAGCGATGTGTGTCTGCTGATGTGGGCCTGCAGCAGCTCTGTTACCTTTGCGACTAACATGACAAAGTCTTTGAAGATCTTAAGCTCCTCCCCCTCCAGGATGTTATGTGTAGCCAGCTCGACCCTCAGCAGGTAGTGGAGCGCTGACTCCAGGTCAGCTGTGTACACCTTCGACCTGCAGGTAGACACACAGGTTTACTGACCATCCACCGACTCTACAGGCTGAGCTGAGCCGAGCCGAGCCGAGCCGAGCCGGTCTGACCTGTCGAAGTCTCTCCACGGCTCCATGCTCTGTTTGTCCTGCAGCGCCCCCGTCTGACCTCCACTGGAACTGCTGCCCGACTTCCACCGGCGCTGAACTCCAGGTAACGTCCTCAACAAGGAGGAGAAGAAGAAACGCAGCTTCTTCTCACTGAAGAGAAGAAGCAGAAGGAGAAGAAGAAGAGACCTGTTGGTTTGTGCATGTGATAACAGCACAGAGCCACCATTTTAGTTCATTCATTTTATCAAAGCTGTGTGTGTGTGTGCGTATGTGTTACTCACACGTGTGTGTGTGTGTGTGTATGTGTTACTCACACATGCAGGTGTGTGTGTGTGGTGTTGGGGTGCAGCAGGTAAATGGAGGGGAAGGTTGTGATCTTCAGAGCGTCCAGCAGGGGGCGGTCAGAGCTCAGAGCCCTCTTCACCTCCACACCTGAGTACTGCAGCAGGTCCAGGATCACCTGAGGGACAGACAGGCAGAGAGACAGGCAGTTAGAGCCTCTGCTGCCTCTGAAAAGTTACATCTTCTTCTTCCTTATTATTTTTCTGTCTCACCTCCCGTCCTACGTAGGACTCCGGTTCCTCGATGATGATGGCGTTGTAGTGATCTGACCTTTGACCTATCAGAGGGAGCAGCTCCGCAGAGCTACAGACACACCGGCAGGTTAAGCTGCTGATTTTTCTGTTCCAGTTGTTTCTGTTAGTTTGTACTTTTACTTGACTCAAACAAACATGTCACAGGACTGATCAATACTCACAGCAGAACCCATCAGATCTGATTGATCATACTGATTTCTGTTCTCTGTGGTTCTGGTACCTGTATGGTTCCAGTGGAGGACAGTGATCGGGCCAGTCCAGTTTGGTGTGATTCTGCAGGATGTCCACCATCAGCTGTCTCACTGACTGGATCTCTCTGTCTGCACCTGGAGAGACAGACAGGCGCAGATTTTTTCAGGCACAGACACCTTCATGACAGAGGACAGATGGAGACGGGAGAGAGACAGCAAAGGTCGGCTGCAGATGTGTAGCTGCACTAACAGACAGGCAGTGAAGATGACAGCAGTGTTCATCTCAACAGATCAGACAGGAAACTGTAAATGACCTCATGTTTCAAGGTGTAAGACAGGTGGTGTAAGACAGGTGGTGTAAGACAGGTGATGTGAGACAGGTGATGTAAGACAGGTGGTGTAAGACAGGTGGTGTAAGACAGGTGATGTGAGACAGGTGGTGTAAGACAGGTGGTGTAAGACAGGTGATGTGAGACAGGTGGTGTAAGACAGGTGGTGTAAGACAGGTGGTGTAAGACAGGTGGTGTAAGACAGGTGGTGTAAGACAGGTCTGATTGTGTCTCACCTCTGTAGGTGGTCCCTCTGTCTGTCTCTGGACTGTGAGCCCGAAAGTACTGAAGACCAAAACATAAAAGAGGTTATTACACATGGGTTATGCAGTACTAATACACAGTGAGAGTATTATTATGCAGTACTAATACACAGTGAGAGTATTATTATGCAGTACTAATACACAGTGAGAGTATTATTATGCAGTACTGATACACAGTGTAGTACCTTGAACGTCGGGTAGAACTTGATGCTGAACTCTTTACACACGTCGAAGTTTTCCTCCTGAGCGCAGTCCAACACCCCGACACTGACCGCCTGCTGCCAGTCTGACACACACACATACACACACACACACGCGCACACACACAGGAGTGTAAGTGTCACACGTGTTATCAGGTGTGTGATCTCAGTCCTCTGATTTGACCTTGGCCTTTGGAGCATTTCCTGGTTGCGTCACCAGATGTTTTACTCTTACATCATGATCTACGCCGCCCAGGCCCGCGAAAGAGACGATGTACACGAGAGCTGCGCGATACATCGTTTGAGCATCGCCATCACAATGTTCATGTGCACAATATTCACATCGCAGGTGCTCAAACACTGTGCATGCAGACTCAGCATGCACAGGATCCACCAATCACACTAATTCAGTGGGCTGAAGCAGACCACGCCCCTGCACACGGAGCGAGTCGCTGCTAACAACAGTGAAAAATCAGCAATGAACAAGAGAAAATCGCGAAAAACGGCGACTTGGTGCCGAAAAGAAAAGCAACGTCAGTTATCTGGAATCACTTCGGCTACAAGCAGGATGATATTAACCAAACAGGTGTTCTGTGTCGACAGTGCCTCGTATCTGTTGCCACAACCAGCGTAACACAACTAATTAGTTTGACCATTTACGTTGTACCAATATCCAATATCGTGTAGCCCCACGCAAGACCCCGCCCACACGAGACCCCGCCCACACGAGACCCCGCCCACGCAGGACACTGCATAGACATAATGTACGTAGACGCCTCTGCTGCCTATTGGAGCTAACGTATAAGTGCGGCAGCCATCTTGGATGGGTCTCCAATTCGACCCCCCTGCATTTATTTCTACTGAGGAAGGTGTATCCACAACTACAATAATCATAACCTCCCGAATTTATACCGGATTTTCACTCCATTACAAACGGCAGACATTTAGTTAAGATCCAGGCGCTGTCACAAGAATTATTTTTTTTTTAAATAAATAAAACATCTTACTTGTGAAAGGTAATCCCCCACGATCTGGTAACATCACTGTGCCGGTTATTGCAACCATAAACTGCACAAAATACAGTCATAGCTGCTCGTTCTCTGTTGATTCTGATGAACTCTGGTGCTAGACTACAGTGAGGAGACCCAACCAAGATGGCGGCGATGCGGGATTATGTTCCAGCACGCTATGAGGCGTCTACGTATATTATGTCTATGGGGCACCGCCCACACAGGACAACTTGTCTGTTTAAAGGTGGAGACACTTCATGTTTCTGCTGCAGGATCTATTATCAATATGTTCCTGATCACCCACAGCCCATGTTAATCACAACCATAGTTCTTATGACCCGTCCAGTCCAATCACAGAACTGAGATCACACACAGAGACGCATTGCAGCGCTCATCACATCATTATTGATTACTGGTCACTATCAAAGACAAATTCCAACTGAGCTAACTGATACATCAGTGATGGATCAATATGAGCCGACCGTCTGTCTCTTCAGTCTGACAAGTTAACAAGCTTGAAACAAACAAACATGGAAACAAACAATTGACTGTGAATCTGTGTGTGTGTGTGTGTGTGTGTGTGTGCGTGCGTGTGTGTGCGTGTGTGTGTGTGTGCGCACACATGTCCAAGCTGTCTGTCTCAGGGGGGTCAGGCTCTTTGTGTCTCAGATGTCCTTTGACTCCGACAGCAGGTCCACATAAAGAACAAGTCTGCCTGTGTGTGTGTGTGTGTGTGTGTGTGTGTGTGTGTGTGTGTGTGTGTGTGTGTGTGTGTTAGACGCAGCTGGTCTCCAGTTGAATTATTCCCCAGAGAGCTGGAGGCAGACGGAGGCTGAAGACAGCAGACTGATTCCCACAGGTTGTTCTGTGTGTGTGTGTGTGTGTGTGTGTGATAGTGTGTGTGATAGTGTGTGTGCGTGTGTTTGAGTCTTTAGCCTCTCAAATCACATTTAGCTCATTAACGAAATCATGAATTCTCAACAGATCCGTCTCTGCAGAAGACACCGGACAGGACTGAAGGGAAAAGAGTTTCTTTCCCTTCGATGTTTAATGTGAAGAACATTTCCTTTATGTTCTCACATTTTACTGATCAATGGACGATTCGAGACAACCGTGATTTATCAGGATAATAAATATCAATAACTGATCATCAGTTCTCGTCATCATTGTTTTACTGACACAGTTCAGTTCTGGTCTGTTTCCACACTGACCTCACTGCCATTCTGAAGGTTTACAAAGAAGAGCTGACATCACACAGGGACCAACTGCTAACTGCTGCCAACTGTAGATGTTGTGTGCTAGCTAGCTCAGTTAGCCATGCAGCTAGCAGCACGGACTGGGAGGTGGAGTGGTATTATGAAGAAGGACAGGCTAGCTGGTTAGCATGCTAAGATACATAGATCAAAAGTGTTTTCTATCATTTTTACATTTTGCACAATTTAACTTGAAATAATATGAAATATAGCTCAGTGGTGACGTCACAGACACTTGAGCAGCTCAACAGACAGAAGTAAACTTTATTATAAAATAAGGAAGTGACACAGATCATCACAGCACAGAGGCTGCCTTCAGCTGTGTTCAGGATCAATATGA
This sequence comes from Sparidentex hasta, assembly GCA_030272975.1. Taxonomy (NCBI): domain Eukaryota; kingdom Metazoa; phylum Chordata; class Actinopteri; order Spariformes; family Sparidae; genus Sparidentex; species Sparidentex hasta. Next base: position 31,906 of record JARJLU010020102.1, on the reverse strand, counting down.
GCTGACAGGAAAAATTCAATGATGATTCACAGTTTGCTTCATAGGTCTCTGCTGTTAGCTAACTGGGCTAACAAAGCTAACTTAACTGAAGCTCTAACTTGAAAACAAATTATTATTGCATGACTCGTATCTGATTCTGGTTCCTGGAACAGTCCTGGACTTCCTGGAGCAGGTCTGAGACGTGACAGACCTCAGGTGTCCCCCGTCTGTTGCCTGGAAACGATTTCAGTACTGGGTCACTACAACCACCTGTTAATCAAGCTAACTGTCGCTAACAGTGATGACGGTGTGTTAGCCTGCTGAACATGATGTCAGCGTCACCGGGCTCCTGTAGCGACCCTCAGTGAGTCTGATCATCTGACTGTTATCAACACAGCTAGTTTGAGCTAACAGATATTCAGTTAGCTCAAACTGTAGCATCACTATTCAGTCAGGCAAGTAGTTAATGAGCCTTCTCTGCAACAGTGTGCTGATAGCTGGTCTTACCTCTCCAAACTTGATTTAAAGAGCTGCTCATCTTCAGTCGCTTCACACAAACAAATAGACTCAGCATATGGTTGAGTCGCACGAGGCAGAGTTTAGGTTTTACTGTAATCACCTGTTGATTTTTGGATTGTATTGATGCCGAATTAAAGAAAAGATAAGAAAGAACCAGAAAACACAACTAGTGCTAGTTAAACATTGATCACTGGAATACCGATGGACCAGGAATTAAGTAAACAGCATATTTTGAATGGGGTCTGGCTTTCCTGTTTACAAAGGAACCTAACCGAGTGTGTTTGCGGCGGTACCTTTGACGTCCTGGGCCAGAGCCTTCCATGTGCTGGAGTACTGGATGCAGTGTCCACACCAGGAGGAGAAGAACTGGACCAGCCAGGCCGAGGACGAGTTACTGACGGTGGACTTGAGGCTGCTGCTGCTCAGGATCACCAGCGGGTCCTCCTCCGTGTACAGGCGGGCAGCGGCTCCCACGCACCCGGGGACGAGCCAGAGGACGACCGCCACTTCGAACCAGAACCGGAGCATCTCGGCCGTCCGGGGAAAGAGACAGCGAGGACAGGCTGTCAGAGAGCGGGACAGTTTGAGCCGAGGAGCCGCAGAGACCGCGGAGACATGAGAGCTGCTGCCTGCTAACAGACCGTGCTACAGCAGAGAGGGGCTCGGAGCACAGACGTCTCACTCTGAACGGCTTTCCAAAAAACAAAAAAACTGGTGAGGCTGAAGAGAATAAGGTCAAAAAACAAAAAACACATTTGTAAAATAAGAACTTTATTGACATCAGAATATAAACAGGACGAAGAAGTGCTGAACAGGATAATTGTTTCACCTGATCGGTTGCTACGGTTAAGTTTCTACTTCTGCTTTAACAGTAGAGGAAATCATGTTTTCAACAAACGATCTTTGTTAAACTGAGATTGACGCCTTGGTGACGTAAGAGACGTGCTGCGTTCAGGTTTACTCGAAGATTCTGTGCGACGGAGCTGAGGTGTAACTGGGCGGAAAGTAGTTAATTTATCTGGTTTATAAGTATCTTTTAGTTCAAGGAAAGTCCTCTGGAAATAAACTCAACTGATTACAACCAACAAGTCTGTCTTCAATTTTCAATTTCTCATCTTGAAAAACATTTTTCACATTTGGCCAAATGTATGTTTGTTGTCTATTTTCCTACAAAATCTTTTTAGGTAAGTAACGATTAATTTTTTCTTTAAAATATATTGACCATTTTGTCCCACAACACAGGAAAATGTTCTGTGTGTTTCCTCTTTTAACTTCTCATTTTCACTCTCTCAAAGTTCCTGTTTTTCCCCATAGTCCGTGAATGCAGCAGCTTCTCATCCCTCCGCTCTGTTTAACTGTAAACACGTCATCAGTCCAACTGCCACAACAAAAACCTGTCAGTGGGTCCGTCCACACGGCAGTGACGTCATGTGTCAGTGTGTTATTTTTTAAGTCTGAAACTTCTTTAAAAAATATCTGAAGACTTCCGGTTCCTGCCGCAGTTTAGCGTCCTGTTTCCATAGCAACGTAGCACCGGAGGACACGTAAACACAGGTGAGATGAGCTGATCAGTTTGACCTGCGAGTGATCGATTAACACCTGTTTATCAGCCGCAGTATTAGCACTACGTGTATCAGCCGCAGTATTAGTACTACGTGTACCGGCCGCAGTATTAGTACTACGTGTATCAGCCGCAGTATTAGTACTACGTGTATCAGCCGCAGTATTAGTACTACGTGTATCAGCCGCAGTATTAGTACTACGTGTATCAGCCGCAGTATATTTACACATTCATCTTCTTCAGTCACAGGAAATATGTCATCACCACGAGTGGGCGTGATCAGAAACTCCATGCTGACCAATCCGCTGCTGATCAAGGTGAACGAGACCCTGCGCACACACACACACACACACACACACTACAGGGTGAAGATCTCACCTCATCCATCACTTTGTTTATCCAGCTGTGAGTGATGACATCACATAGGTTGTGACATCATCCTGGGTGTAACAGCTCCTGATGAGCAGCAGGTGGCAGCAGAGACTCAGACTGTGAGGAGCTGCTTCAGCTGTCAGACGGTCCGAACAGAGTCCATGACAGAGACGAGGGCCCGGCCCGTCCTGTCTCTGTGCTGTGGGTCTGAGGGTTCGGGGCCACAGATGAACCTGTGAGGACTTTGAATCTAAATTCTGTCCTGATTTTTGTGACAAATGACAAAATGAAACACAAAGAGAATCATCGATAAACAAGAAGTGATTAAAATCCAAACAGACGAGCTCGTGGTCCACATTCTGTTGAGCTGTTGTTCTGATCAGGTTGATGAAGATTTGAACTTTCATTCTTCGCTCCCGTTCAGTAAATACCCTGATCTCTGTCGTCTTTATGGAAATAAAGATCATTTAATGTCCTTCAGCTGTGTTCAGGTCCGGTCGCCACAGACACAGCGACATCATCACCGTGTGCAGATGTTGCTTGTGACAGCTGAGGTCCCTGAACGCACCACACCATTTGTCCCTCCTGTAGGCTCCATTGGGTCAAACCCGGTCCAGAGGTCTACTCCGTCCTGGTCCAGATTTCACTTTCGGAACCAGCAGCAGCATAAGAGATGGGGGCGTGGCCGAGGGTAAGCCCTGCCCACTATAGCATTAGCATGTAGCATTAGCATGTGATGTTTGTGAATACTCACGTTTGCAGTGGTTGAAAGTCCATCCCACAGGTAACTGTTCTACTTTTTACTCCATTACACGTGTCTGACAGCTTTAGTTCCTAGTTACTAATTTTACAGGACTTTTTCTTGTCGTGGAGTATTTTCACAGTGTGGTATTAGTACTTTTACTGCAGTAAAAGTACTAATACCACACTTTACTAATACAAATACTGAGAGTCAGCAGCAGACTGCTAACATTAGCTACATGTTGATGACACATTGTTCACTAATGAACACATCAATAACATTGATGGTGTGTGTGTGTTTGTGTGTGTGTGTGTTTGTGATAGAGAGCGAGTGTGTGTGAGTGTGAGTGTGAGTGAGGTGTAGCAGCGGTCAGCTGTCACAGTGTGTTGGCATGATGGAAACATGCCTTCAGGCAACAATCACTGCTGTCACTCACTCAGACTCACTCACACACACACACACACACACACTAATCTGGCATGTGTGTGTTTGTGTGTGTGAGTCTCGTGTGTTTTTCAGTTTAATAGTTTTCTTCAGCTGATCTGTTGGTTTGTTGGATCTGGATCTGGTCTGGATCTGGTCTGGATCTGGTCTGGATCTGGTCTGGATGCGGTCTGGATCTGGTCATCCTGACAACAATCCATAAATCAATAAATGATCTGACCTGTCGCTGCTCCAGGCCTCTAATCATGTGATGATAATGTTCAGGGTTTTCTTACATCACACTTCAGACGGTGCTACAGTTAGCGACGATGCTAACAATGTGCTCGTTCACTGTACACAGCCTCTGAGCCGGTCGTTCAGCAGCTACAAGGTTAGCACAACGCTAAGAGCAGTGAAGGATGCTGGGCGATGTAGTTCCTGATCTATATCTGTGCTGTGGGTGTTAGTTCTGTCCAGTTGGAGCGTTCAGTCTAGACGTGGAGACTCTGCTCAGTCCGTCCCTCCGGACTTTGTGTCTCTGAACCGGGATGCGGTACGGTCCGGTCTCGTCACGTCCAAAGAGCTGAGTCAATACCGGGCACAGAGGGGCAGGGCCAAGAGCCAAATGCCCGCCCCCAGGAGACAGGAGGGCGGGGCTTCACGGAGGCCAGCAGTGCCTGACATCACGTTTGGAGTCACAACCAGGTGAGAGGCACATGCACAGAGCAGATTATTGATTATTAATGATTGTTTGATGGTGATTAATAACACATGAACTGATCTCTCTAACAGGCCAGGGTCTCCGCTGGCAGACCTCCTCTCTCATCAGTACGCTCACCGCTGGATCGACGAACAGCTGAGCAGGAATCGAACCAGCAACCACAGCCAGCTGCAGAGGGTGAGAGAGAGGGAGTGAAGCTGTGTGTGTGTGTGTGTGTGTGTGTGTGTGTGTGTGTTAATGTTGTTGGACACAAACTCACGTTTTGGACACTGTGTGTGTTCAGGTCAAACCGGGCTGTATTCCTGACACCAGAACCAGCCTGTTGAGGAGGAGCCGCCCCCTGCCCGTCACACACACTCCGTTCAGACTGCCTCAGTTCTCACAGGTACAAACACCTGGTCTGTGTGTTAAAGGGACAAACCTGCTGGTTAACTCGACAGTGACTTTAAAGCTGCATTAATAAATAATGTGTAGAAACAGTGAATCATATGAGTGTGTGATGTAAAGTGTCTCCGTCTCTGCAGCTCCGTGGAGCGATTTAGCCTCTTTTAGCTTCTTGTTTATGTTTTTGCGATATATTTCCTGTCTCAGTATTTTCAGAATAAAAGCTCTAAAAGGTCTCCAAGTCTCCAAAGCCTCCTCCTCTCTCCTCCTCTCTCCTCCTCTTTCCTCCTCCTCTCTCCTCCTCTCTCCTCCTCTTTCCTCCTCCTCTCTCCTCCTCTCTCCTCCTCTCTCCTCCTCTTTCCTCCTCCCTCTCCTCCTCCTCTCTCCTCCTCTCTCCTCCTCCTCTCTCCTCCTCCTCTCTCCTCCTCTCTCCTCCTCTCTCCTCCTCCTCTCTCCTCTCTCCTCCTCTCTCCTCCTCCTCCTCTTTCGTCCTCTCGCCTCCTCCTCCTCTCTCCTCCTCTCTCCTCCTCCTCAGGTTCCTCCTGCTCTGGACACCTTCAGGAGTCCGGAGGCTCGTCTCCGGGCGTTCAGGGCTCATCAGTCGGACTTGGTGTCCAGGAGAGGAGCTCAGGTTCTGGGGGCGGCGAGTCTGGAGTGAAGGAACGAGGAGGACAGACACTGAAACAGACTCACAACGTGACAACATTCATACAAATAAACATGAAACAGTGCACCGTGTGTGTTGAGTCATCGTTTCTGTCTCACACTCATCACATGGATTGTTCTTGTCGATGCTGATGATGCTATGGTGTGCTGTTCCTCCTCAGCAGCAGAACCACTTCAGTACTTTATCAACACCATGTTTGCTCACGCAGCCTGATGAAGACAAAAACATGGGGGTCGCTAAAACTTTGGCCATCTTAAAATCTTTCATTTTGAACCACAGAAAGTTCCTCAGACATCAGACTACACTGTAAAAACTTCTGTGTTGAACCGTGTGAAGATGTCACAGCCGCGTTTGTAAGACCTGCCAGGCCAGTAGCCTCAGATCTCTGTCTTAAAAGAAATGTAAAAATCAAATATAATTTCCTCGTGATGAAAACAGCCCCAGAGGTTTTTATGTGGTTGCATATCAAACGTCCAGCAGACACAAATGCAACATTGTGACGAAGGCGGAGAGTCAGAATAATTCCGTCTGTCAGCCTGCTGTTTACTACCACTGCAGCGTTTATCGTAGTTAGTTATTATGGATATACAGAAGTTTACATTAGTTAGTTATTATGGATATACAGAGGAAACATAAAGTCACAGCCAGAGCTAGAAGACGTGGAGAGTGAGACATCATCTCCTCCAGCCCCTGTTGATTCTTCCATCAGCTCAGGTTCTGAAACTCTGAATAGAGGTGGTGTGTTTAGTCTGAGTGTGTCGACTCTGTTAAATGATGATGTTTTTCTCTTAATACCTACCAAGCCTCCTGTAGGCCCGATGCAGATATACAATGACGTGAAGAAATGATAATGGGGGATGTTCTACCTGCTCTAATAGCCTGTGAACACAGCACAGGTCTTATTACAGGCTATAATATCTTTAATGTTCACATCACTCAGTGGGCCTATAGTGGGGGAACATTAGCTTTATTTGTGATCAAAATATGACGATGAAGACTTCAACGATTGGCCTTCCTTTCCTTCTCAAGCTACGCTGTAATTGCATCTTTAACAGCCCAGTTTTCACAATGTCCCGGGGGAGAAATGCCCGGACCCCCGTTAAAAAAAGACTCTAGTCTGACCACTTTTTTCATAACGAGTAATGTAACGCGTTAATATTTCCAAACCAGTAATCTCATTACAGTTACTTGTTCAAGTCACTGTGCGATATTATTATTTTTGTCACTATATATTTTTGCTTTCTTCCTGCATCTCGGGGAGTGATGTCACGTCTGCGACACGTCAGGTTTTCAGCCTGAGGACACTCAGGTGTGACACCATGCAGAGACACAAACACACACAACAATGGAGGGAGGAGAGAGATGCACGTTTTCTAGCTGGAAATACAGTCATTATTTTGAGTTTGTGCCAGCTAATGATGACAATATTAAGGTTTGTTGTACACTCTGTGCTGGCTGTACTTTTAAAAGGAGTAATCAGTAATCAGATTACTTTTTCAAGGTAAGTGAGGCAGCACTGTCTGAGGGGCTAAAGCCCC
>JARJLU010020102.1:0-20000 GCA_030272975.1 Sparidentex hasta | reverse complement strand
GGGTCACCTGGGGCTCTGAGAAGGGCATTGGAGGTTTAGGAGGAGCTGAGACCGTCTCCTCCTCCTCCTCCTGTCCTGGACTACTGCAGGTGGAGGTTCTGTCTGAGATCTGCAGCTCATCACACCCACCTGTCTGTCCCACCACTGGCTGTGACTGGACAGGAGACAGAGGGGCGGGGCTGTGTTGTCTCTCTGCAGCCAATCGAACAAGTTCCTGACAAACAAAAACAACAAAAAAAAAATTATTTATAAGTTGTTTGTGTTTATCTTGTTGATCTTCATGTCAGTGTCCCAGATTAGCATTAGCAACATTAGCTTTTCACTCAGCTGAGCTAACATCATGTAACTGTGGCTGTTTGAACCATAGACATATATACATAGACGCCTCATGGAGCAGGTTGGCCCGCTGCTGCGATAGGTCGACATCGCTGCCATATTGGAGGAGGCAGCTCCGCCCCATGAACTGATACATGTCAATGGAGTGAACTTTATAAAGTTCCTTCTACAAAGTGCTATAAGTTAATGTCTCATTTACACATTCACATACGTACGGATATATTCAGGAAACAGAGAGGAACCAAAAACAATGTCTGTAACGTTCTCTGATGATTATAAACATTAACTACTCCTTATATACAGGTCGGCACCAAACCACAGGATGGATTTTGTAATGTGTTGATGAGCATTTACAGCTGCTAATGTATGTAACACTGTTACTGTGATGATACATGACAGTTAAATATTTAATCTGTGTCTATAATAACCACATCCTGACATGTAAATGTGACATCTGTGGGAATTTGATTTTTGATGATCTAAGTACTAATAATAACAATCATGGCAACAAAAAATTAACAAAGTCTGCAAATCAAGATCAGGAACTGCGGCAGCAGTGAGCTGCTTTCTGTTCTGTTAGCAGAGAAGAGATGAACTCCATGACAGAACATCATAAAATATGATAATGTATACAATAACATTTCATGGTAAAAAAAGTGAAGTTGCAGCAGGCTACTATTATAAATATGCACCATATATAGTTTTCATTATTATTATTGTTATTATTATTATTTTTCTGCATGTTCTTGACTTTGAATGGGAGCAGCTGTAATGCTGTAATTTCCTGTTGGGCATCAATAAAGTATTTCTGATTCTGATTCGTATATTATGAAGTCAGTTGTGCATATTTAGAGTTAAATTTAATGAAACAAGTTGACAGTATGGTAAACAGACTTCACATTTACCTGTCAGGATGTGGTGATTATACACAGATTCAATATCTGACTGTCATGTATCGTCACAGTAACAGTGTTACATACATTAGCAGCTGTAAACACATAAAACCATTAGAAAACACTTCCTGTGGTTTGGTGCGGACCTGTATACTGATCATATGAGCAGTAGTTAATGTTTAGGATCAGAGACGTTACAGACGTTGTTTTTGGTTCGTATCTGTTTCCTGAATATATCCGTACATGTGTGAATATGTAGGAGCTTTATAAAGTTCACTCCATTTACCAGTATGGCGGCGATATCGACATACGGTCCAGCGCTCGATGAGGTGTCTATGTATTTATGTCAATGATTTGAACACTCTGTGTTAAGTGTGAAGTGAAGCTCCGCCCCCATCACTCATAAACTTATGCTAGCTGACATGCTAACCTTGCTACTGAGGTGATGATCAAAACAACAAAAAAAGTATAAGTAAAACGTAAAAGTATAGATTACGTCAACAACATGTTCAAAGCTAACTGTGAGTTAGTGAAGCTCTGTGGTTACTGAGGTCAGAGGTCACGTGACCGCAGAGCAACACAGGAAGTTACACAGGTGTTAATATACACTCAGGTAGAACAGATGTCTTCACTGTGACATCACTTCCTCACCTTGATCCCGTCCAGCACTGCTCTGATCACCGTGGTAACACTCGCTGTGGACTCTTTGTTGTCGGGGGCGACGCCCTGCAGCATCACCTGATCTGCCCAGCGTATCAGCTGAGCCACAGATTGGTAGAGACGAGTAAGACAGGCAGAGATTGTCTTACTGCAGAGAGGACAGACAGACAGATGGGTCAGGAGACAGGAGACAGGTCGCTCACCGATGCTCATGCTCAACAGGTGTCTCCTACCTGTTGTGCAGGTGTGGCTCCAGCTGAACCAGAGTGTGGACCGCCTCCAGGACACTGCTGGACGCCCCGCCCAGCAGTCCGCCCACTACAGACTGATCTCGGACCAGTTTGTCGAGCGCCAGTCTGTCCACCAGAGCTTTGAAGTACTGTAGAGAGCTGACGACAGCTCGCTGCTGGTCGGCCAGCACACACACCGACTGACACACACACACCCAAACATTTCAGTTGATGATGTCACAGTGATGTCAATCAAATATCAACTACAGACATAAAGTAATCAGAGTACAGACTGTAGAGAAGGTTCATCTGATAATGTGTGTGTGTATACCTTGCATTGTGTGTGTTCGTTTAAGTTTAGGTCAGCTGGCTTTACTCTCTGTGACGGGGTGTGTTTGATTCGCTCAGAGCGTCTGATGCGTGTTGGGTGGAGCTTATCCTTCAGCTTCAAGGTCAGAGACACAAACTGGGAAGCTGGAGAGAAGAGGAGCATCTTCATCATCATCATTAGAAAATAAAGGTGTCTCAGTTAAAAAATATTGTTGTTTTTAGCCAATTGTAGCTAAAAGTTAGCATGTGAAACAAGAGGAGGAAATGACCTTACCTGTCTTACTCTCAGCTCGGGAGGACATGTCTGCAGGTAGACGGAGCGACAGACAGACAGCTTGTAGCTTCAGGTCAGCAGAGTGACAGTTTCATCCTCTGGCTTCATGTTGTTCAGCTCTCTCTGTCTCTCTCGTCTTCCTGTCTCTCTCTCCCTCGTCTTTCTGTCTCTCTCCCTCTTCTTTCTGTCTCTCTCCCTTGTCTTTCTGTCTCTCTCTCCCTCGTCTTTCTGTCTCTCTCCCTCTTCTTTCTGTCTCTCTCTCCCTTGTCTTTCTGTCTCTCTTCCTCTTCTTTCTGTTTCTCTCTTCCTCTTCTTCCTGTCTCTCTCCCTCTTCTGTCTCTGTCTCACTCTCTGTCTCTTTGTCTTCTTTCTGTCTCACTCTCTGTGTCCCTCTTCTTCCTGTCTCTCTCTGTTTTCAGTCTTCTCTGTGTGTCTCTCTCTGTCCTGCAGTTCGCTGTCTCTCTCTGCGCCTGTCTGTCTCTTCCTCCTTCTCTTCTTCCTCTTCCTGTCTCAGGGACCTGCCCTCAGCATGTCAGTCAGTGAGGATGATGACAGTGATGATGCTGCTGTCAGGTTTGGAGCAGCATCAGTATGTCGCCCTGCAGCTCCACCTGTTGGTTGGAGGCTGGCAGCACACCATCAGCTCCTCCTGGCAGTAAGCTCAAGACTCAAACAGTTCAGTTTTATTTGAAGTTTCCTACTGTTGATCTGATTGGTTGAAGCAGTCAATCTGTGTACTTTGTCCTTGTGTCATGCCCCGCCCCCTTTTGGGTGAAAACTGTCTAATTTGATGGGCTGTAAATCTTCGAAGGCGAGTTCTTCAGAGACCTTGTTAACCTGGACAGCCGTTGTTAAATGGGACGGTCTAGCCTTTGGAGCATTTCCTGGTTGCATCACCAGATGTTTTATCCTTACGTCACGATTTCTGCCACCCAGGCCCGTGACAGTGACGATCTGCACCACATGATGTTGTCATTTTCTCTCTTTCTTTCTTATTTTTCGAATGTGGAAAGAATCTTATACACTTTAATATAGTAAACAAATAAATGAAATGGTTATATTTATAAAATGGTTTGAACTATAAACTAATTCTCCATTTAACTTAAACAATTTGGATTGTTTCTTTAATTAAAAATTGCTGAATTTTCGCATTTCCATTCAGATACGGGGAAGAGACGCAGGGTGAGGCAGCATCAAGCTGAGCTTCACCTTGGATTGTGCAATCCCTCAAACTGTGCTCTGCCATGCAATGAGAGCATGTCACTGTCTGTGTGTCGCCACTCAAATGTTTCAGACACTTTTAATATATGCCCCCCTGACTTTCCATAGTTTAGCTGATGTATAAAATATGTGTGTAACCTGTTTCATGTGCTAAGCGATCTTACAACGGCAGTGAAGAGGCACTGGGTGAGGCAGGCAGGTCTCTCGCCTCAAGGTATGGGGCGCTCGTGAGCCCTGACATTCTTATGCTACTCTGCAGCTGCAGAGTAAGTGATAGCGAGCTTGCAACAATCTTAGAGTCCATGGTCACAGTTAGTGAGTCAATTGCAGTGATCATTTTTTTCCCCTATCAAACCGCCTGGTTTTACAGTGGAGGATTTTATATCCAAGCTCACACAATGAGACAGATGTTGAGAGATTAATTAGGAAAACCGAATTAATGCTAAAATCATGTAATGGAAATGCCACTGACAGGAAGTCTAGTGCAACACTGACGACTGTTTTATAAGATAAAATAAAAACGATTGCCCATAGCAGCAGCAGTTGCCGTGGCAGGGCAGTGGTAACTGCCTCAGACACCGGCTACTAGAGTGGAAGGCAGAGTGGAAGGCTAAAACAGGATTATAGAATATACAGGATTTTATATATCTCTCTCTATATATCTATATATCTATATCTTTTTTTATTCCTTTGTCAAAATGTCACTCTGATGACAAAATGATACCCACTTGCATCATATGAACACACTTTAAGATCAGCAGCAACACACTAGTCTACTTTATATAAAACACTGCAGTCTTTCGTTTTCACTGTTTTGATTCAGTTCCACAGGCACATTTTTGCAACAACCAAAAAAAAAAACCAAACAACAAAAAATTAAATACTCAATTTAAAATCATTACATTACAGTAGTGTATTTTACAGTACAAATAAAATACACTACTGTAAACAGTAAAACACAATTGTGCGCAGGTGGGCTTATGGATCCTGCAGTCCGTCTGTCTGGCCACAGGATCTCATCAACATCACAAGCAATGTCTTCTCTCACTAAGCATCAGGGAGAATATCCTCCATCCCTGGACTGACCTCACCTCAGTGTCTCTGCAGGCCTGTTCCGCTGCCTGCAGAAGAGGAATACGGGCATGTGGTGGCGGTCGTATACGCACCATCTCCAAGTGGAAAAAAAATTATTCTATAGGATTTAGAAATGGGGAGTGAGGGGGCAAGTACACAACTTCAACTTGATCATAGTTGGTGAACCAGTTCTGGACCAGAGCAGCACGACTGAAACTAAAATTATCCTGGACTACAACAAACTTCGGCTGCTCTGGTCTGTCCTGTACAGCAAAGTTCTCAAAATGGCTGGACTGAGGCCTTTTTGTAGCTGGCTGATAGGTTCAGTTTTGTAAGTATTTTCAGGTGTGTGTCTAAGTATCTTCAATTAACCAATGTGTGTTGTTTTTTGAATATGTGGTGCCTGACAAGCAGCACAACCACATAACTGTCTGACAACGCCACCCCCTGATGGTGGGCAGAGGGGACCCCTCAGTTTTCCTTTATATGTAGTGTGGCTATCTGTTATCTTCCCCACAAAAGGGACAGTTGACAATGAGGCAAATAGGTATAAAAAATAACAAATTTATTACAATTAGTGTAAATACAAAATATCCAGTATAAAAGCAATAAGTCTGGGATGTTATAAATAGAATGTTTTAAAAAGGTAACTGGTTGGAACTCCTCAGTCAGGAAAAGGTCGGACTGGCACGAGCAAAGATCCCTCTTCCTCAGAAGGCCCCTGGACAGACCAGAAACAAGAGACAGCAAACCCAACACCAGGACACACATGCAACACAGCAAACACTAAACACATAAAGTATCAATACACCACTACAGTATATCACACCCTGTTGCGGTTATAGGTATACTACACACCACTACAGTGTCTCACCCGTGTGGTCACCCCGAGGAGATGAGCAGTACACCGGTGTGAATCCGGCCTTATACAAAGAACGGCCTAAGAAGAAAGCACATATAAGAGGAGAACAACCAGCCTCCGTGCATTTCATTTAATTCACTCAGAATTACAACTGACAATCGGCCCCAGAGACACACAAAAACAAAAGAAAGAAAAAGAACCAAAACAAGTTGAAATTCACAAAGACCTATGATTTCACGACAAAACAGTGGCTGGCCTGGTCCGTTCTCTAAGAGAGAAATAAAACAGATTAGTTGCCAGCCTACTTTAATACCACAGCATATTCAACCTTTAACATAATCAATAAATATGGGTCTACTTGGCAGGTCTTCTCAATTGTCCCACATCGCAGTAACTACGCAGGTGTAGCTGAACATTCCAAGTGCTACAGACACAAAGAGAGGCTTTAGGTAGACATTTCAACACAGTTTTAAAACATTCAATAAAAGTGGGCATTATATAAACTATGAACTGCCATACACCTAAATAACCCCTCATACCTGCATGTGAGGTGAACCTAGCTCAGCTGTGCAGAGTTGGCTGGCAGAACCAAGAGAGACTGACTGGCATCTCCCAAACATTTATCACTTCCTGACTTCAGTCATGTGATCATGAGATATCATGTGACTCTATAGGGTGTGTGTGAGTGTTGCCACTGTGTCAGACTTCCTGCTCAAATCCCCACAAATAGATGTGTTTTCCCAGTGGTACCCTGAGATTTCATTTAGTGTCTTATGTATGAAATAGTGTGTAGTGTGCAGGAGCAAGTGCTAAAGTGCAAAGCAGTGCTTTTGGTTAAGGTATGGTTACACTTTGTTTAAGGTATAGTAACAACAGCTTCAAGTTAAGTTACTTTGGTTTAAGCATGTGTCTATATTGTTCAAGCAATGGGTAAAAACTGTAACATTATCATCTCATGGGTAAATATCATGTCCACTGTCGCAAATGGAGAGAAAGTAAGCCCTCCTTTACTTGGTTTATTAAGGATTTACAATGATCTTTTACATCACTTAAAAAAACACATTCCAGCAAAATTGCAAGAAAGATTTATGGCGATACATTTCCCTTCTCACTGTTCTGAATTTCATGGTCTTGCTGGGTGATTGGAAAATATTTATTGTTTACCACGTTTACTTTGTATGAATCCTTGTTCTGTTTTGTCTTTTACTTTTCTTTTCTTTTGGAAGATTGTGGTATTGTATTATATTGCTTTTGTTTTTTCCTCTATGAGCTTTTGTATGTTCTGAAAATAAACTCTCTGCTTCTTCTTTCTCTTCTTCATTAGTTTTATTTGCAGTAGCCACAGAGTCGTCCTGCAGTTTGACTTTTTCATGTCAGATTATATTTTGAATTAAAGTTTAACCTGACATCAACAAGATGCTTCAATCCAAACATCTCTAACAGCAGCAGCAGTATTTATTGCTCAGGTGTATTTTCAGTGTCATTGACTACATCATGAGAGTCAGCCAGTCTGAACTGGATGAAGATGTTTAATTTCTCTTTTTATTATCATGAACCTGAACTCATCATTAACCTGTCCTGAAGTCACCCGGAGAACAGGTTCATAATATTAAGTGTCTCTTTATAAAGACAAACGAAAGGTGAGAAGGACTAAAGATGTTTAATGACAGACAGTGTGGCACCAGAAAAATGTAATACAGCAGAACCAGAGACGGACAGAACCTCAGTCCATCAGCAGAACCAGGAGAATCATCAGTGTTCTCTAACCAGCCATGATGTGTTTGACAAACTCAGTGTAGTTGATGTGTCCGTTTGCATCCTCCTGTCCCACCATCAGCCGGTCCACCTCGTCCTCCGTCATCTTCTCTCCCAGCGTGGAGAGGACGTGGCGTAGCTCGGCGCCCATCACTGTGCCGTTGCCCTCCTTGTCGAAGACCCTCAGACCCTCCACGAAGTCCTCAAAGGTGCCCTGCTCTTTGGACCGGGCCACGTGCTGCAGCATGGGCAGGAAGGTGTCAAAGTCCAGCAGCTTGACATGCAGCTCCTCTGCCTTTGGCCTCCCCAGCAGCTTCAGCACTTCGTCGTTGGTGGGGTTGTGGCCGAGAGCTCGCATCACGTCTCCACACTGAGCGAAGGTGATCTTCATCTCGCCTGTTGGCGTCTCGTCGAACAGCGTGAAAGCATCTCTGAACTCTTCGATCTGGTCGGGGCTGAACTCCACCACAATGCTCTTCAGGTCCACCTCCGGAGGTTTAACCTCTGGCTCTGCAGGTTTGGGAGGTGGAGCAGGCTCCTCCTTCTTCGCCTCGACCTTCTTCACCTCCGCCTTCTTCGGTTCCACTTTCTTTGGAGCCATGCTGCTGAGAGGAAGGACCGAGACAGCCTGAGACGGACCGGATGGAACTTTTATACCAGCATGAGGTTGGGCGAGTGAGGCAGGAGAGAATGACAGAGAGAGAGGGAGAGAGAGCAGCAGACCAAAGATGGAAAAAAACTGGAATAGAAACACTTGACGATAAGAGACCGAAGATAATAGCAGAACTGCTCTGAACCAGATCCGTGAGCAGGCTCTGAGTCAGGACCCAGCAGGCTGATTTAATGGAGTAAAAGTGCAATTTACCTCTGAGATGTAACATAAAAAACTCAAGAAAAGTAAAAGTACCTCAAATTTGTACTTCAGAACTTGAGTAAATGTACTTAGTTACATTCCATCACTGTCTCTGCCATCCAATGACGACATCATCATTTTATACTGTTTCTCATGTCTGAAAACACATGATCTGTTTCATCTGTCTGTCTCTCTCTTGACTGTCTGCCTGTCTGTCTGACGATGGCGCTGCCCTTCAAGGCCGTCAGTGGAACTGCAACCATCAACCTCCAAACACTGGTCGAGAGCACTTTGCTCCACTACATCAGCAGGCCGGCTGGTACCGCCATCGCTGAGAGCAAACAAAGCTGCTCAGCGAAGTCACGACTCTTCTCTGTTCTGGAGCCTCAGTGGTGGAACGAACTCACGACCAGCGTCAGGACAGCAGAGTCTCTCTGTCTTCAGCAGAAGACTCAAGACTCACTTGTTCAGACTTCATCTTGACCCCGCTTAGCATGACCCCCCCCCCCCCCCCAAAATTATATGCACTTATATGTTCTTATCTTTAGCACTTAAAGTTGTAGTCTGTAACTATTTTTTGTTATATTTGTTAAAATTATCATTATGACCCCGCGACCCTACAGAGGATTAAGCGGCGTACATATAATGTACAGATAATGGATGGATGGATGGATGGATTATCATTATGATCTGACAGTAGAATAAGATACAGGTCAACTGTGGCTCTACCCAGTGGCTGTAATTTGATTTGTAAGAATCCACCTCTCTTGGTTCAACACAACTAATCAGATCCAAGGGGCGTGTCTGAGAAGTGTCAGTCACTCCCCTGAACTGGCAGCCCCCACCTGGTCAGATAGTTTATACTCAAACTGTAAACAATGGAGGAGAACAGACAACAACAACAACAGAGCAGAAACATGCCCCACCTCGCCCGCAACACAGAGAAGAAATAAGAAGACTGAAGAAGAAAAACAGTTAGAAACAAAGAACTGGACTGAGCCAGAGAGAAAAACAAGGACAAATATCAGAGCATCATTTCAGAGGTGGAGGAGCTGCGGGTCTGTCAGGACTTTTCTGCTGGACAGGTAAGAACCTGCTGGATATATGTTTCACTCTGTGTTTTAACCACAAGGCTAAGATGGCTACAGTTACATTAATACTGGCAATAGCTCATATGGCTGTACGATGTTGCAGTTGAGCTACGTAGCTTGTTGCTAAATCTAGCTAGTTAGCTTGTATGCTAACTCTGGTGTTTAGCTTTGTCTTTATGGCTACTAGTTAGCAAAAGTGTCTTTAAGTGACCAGCAGTTATAATAACGTTAGTTTGTGTTCAGTAGCTCTGAAGTGGTTGAACTGGTTCAGAGAAATAACGTTTCTCATGCTTCAGAAAGGCAGTAGGTGATGATGCTCACCTGAACGATCACCTGGTAACTCGTCTACAGTGATGTGAGGAATATTTATTGATACTCTGGATATTTACAGTGATCTGCATAAGGCACTCTGACTGTAATTTAGTTGTACTGATTAGAAATGCAAAAATCAGGGCTCATGTTGTTGTTGTTATTTGGAATGCGCCATCTTGTCTATCTGGGGTTCTCTGTTACCATGGTTACAAGCCTGCTCCTTTGTGGGAGGGGCTTAGAAGACAGAGAGGAAGAAAAGCTGACGTGGGAGCTGTTTCAGTCAAATTATCTGGCCCCTTTTTTAGAAAACTCCAGATTGCAGCTTTAAATCACAGCACTTCTGTACCCAAGTTCTCCTTGATAAATAGCAGCTACGATGTTCAGATGAGGGCTCAAAGATTGTTTCTATTTTTTCTTTGTTAGTATTATTCATTTGTTAATGACCCTGATGTGTTTCAGAAGCTATGGTGTCTAGACAGAACGGGTCATCTGTTCATTGTGAGTGTGAGTGTGTGTGTGCATGCATGTGTATGCATATGTGTGTGTGTGTAGGGGGATGTACAGTACAGTGTGCTACAATGAATACATAAACATCTTTTAATAAAGGTGGTTAAATGTCAAAACCATCTGTCTCGCTCCTGTTTCTCTGTTCAGTTTATTTCCGTCTTGTTATCTCGTGAGGTGTCGTCACCGGCTGTGTCATTAACATTCCTTGTTGTGATAAGGGTGGTGATTACCCATGATGCTCTCTGTGTCCTTCAGTCTTTAAATAACAGAGCTGATAGTGTTTAACGTGAAGACACTCAGACTTCATTTGGGTGAACTTACCCTTTAAGGTGCATCGATGGCGTATAAATTCTGTGAACATAAAGATCAGAGAAATGTTTCCAGAGTAAAGTTTAATGAACACTGCTCATCTTGTTCTCACTTTAGTCTTCACGCAGTTGATTTACTGAGTCGGCCTAAACATCAGACAGTGGATTCAACATGTGGAGACGACAGCAACAACAACAGATAATCTGAACTGAATTCAACAGCAGGCGAATGACCAAATTTTTACAGCAAAGAGACAACTGACGGGCAGACATCACAGCCTGATCTATCAATCAATCAATCAACTTTTATTTCCAGACTCATAGTCCAATAAATACACATACCAATACACGACAACACATACACAAACAACAACAAGACAATTAAAAAAGTTACCAGTGTTTCCACATGGATGACTGGTATCGCACAGTACTAAAACCATGGTTTGACAGTTGCACAATGATGAGATTCCATGAACCAGAATCAGCAAATAAATTTGTAGACTAGGTTTCTCAACAGTGCATGGAATGTGTTGACTCCTACCCCACAAAACAGTTCACTTTTTATTCCCTGAGAATCACAGGGAATAAACAAGTTAACAAACAAGTTAACAAATGACAGACTGCATTATTTTCCAAAAAGAACAGACCATACTGATTACTAATTGGCTTGTGATAAGTTTTGTGTTATTGATCAATAGATCTGACCACAATGTTGCATTCTGGGATATCGGCAGGACCTGTAGACAAAAGAAACAGATCAAACAATAAGTTACATGGCTCAATCAGTGATTGTATTGCTTTGATCAATAGTAATCGGTCATTATGACAAACAGCTGACTGTGGTCAGATCCATCTTTGTTACATCAAGCTAAACAGCAGCTAAACGGAGCACTCATCAATGATTAATCAATTAATACCGTTTAGAAGCAGTTTCTTTCTGATGACTGAACTCAGATCAGCAAATACCTTCTCCTCATCTCGGTCAGCATCCACCTACACACACACACACACACCGATATCAGCTGTTAGCTTGTTGGCTAACAGGATGATGCCAACAGTTTCCTGTTTTTGTTGAAAAACAAACTTTCCATCAGCATCCAACAATTCTCAATAATTTATCAGTTTCAGGTCGACTTCAAGGAGAATGACATCTGGAGGATGTACGGAGAGCAAACAGGCGTACCTTAGTCTGTAGGTGCACCTGTGTCCTCAGGTGTAGCTGTTGCTGCACGTGTAGCTGTGTCCTAAGCTGTATCTGTGTTCTCAGGTGAATCTGTGTTCTCAGGTGTACCTGTGTCCTCAGGTGTACCTGTGCCCTAGGATGTACTTGTTTTCTCAGATGCAGCTGTGTTCTCAGGTATACCTGTGTCCTCAGGTGTACCTGTGTCCTCAGGTGTAACTGTGCCCTCAGGTGTACCTGTGCCCTCAGGTGTACTTGTGTTCTCAGGTGTAGCTGTGTTCTCAGGTATACCTTTGTTCTCATGTATACCTGTATTCTCAGGTGTATCTCTGTCCTCAGGTGTACCTGTGTTCTCAGGTATACCTGTGTTCTAAAGTGTATCTGTGTTCTCAGGTGTATCTGTGTCCTCAGGTGTACCTGTGTTCTCAGGTGTACCTGTGTTCTCAGGTGTATCTGTGTCCTCAGGTGTACCTGTGTTCTCAGGTGTATCTGTGTCCTCAGGTATACCTGTGTTCTCAAGTGTATCTGTGTTCTCAAGTTTATCTGTGTCCTCAGGTGTACCTGTGTTCTCAGGTGTATCTGTGTCCTCAGGTGTACCTGTGTTCTCAGGTGTATCTGTGTCCTCAGGTATACATGTGTTCTGAGGTGTAGCTGTGTTCTAAGGGGTATCTGTGTCCTCAGGTGTACCTGTATCTGCAGGTGTAGCTGTCTGTAGTATCTGCTGATGGAGACAATGTCTCTCTGAAACATCTCCAGGCGTCTCCTGAGGGCGTGGGTGTTGTCTCCAAGGAGACCAAGCTGTGTGGCTCGTTGCTGCAGACGACAGCGCAGCGTCTCATTGGAGCAGAGCAGAAGCATCACCAGATCAGGGGAGCCAACCTGAACACAGCAGGTGAGGATAATGTCATCAGTCTTTGTGTTTCAACAGTGTCAATAATTGATTTATTGATTTCAGACCTGTTAATAGTATTTGATATTGATTTGCTCTAGGTATGATAGGGTTTCGTTTCATGACCAACTTTAGGTAAAACCACGTCCCCTTCAGCAAACTGCATCAAGCTCCCTGATTGGATGGTACCTGCTCCTGGAAGCTGAGAGCTTGGTGGACGTCTCGTGGAAATCCGTCCACTATAAAGCCTCTGAACTCCTGCTGACCAATCAGCTGTCGCCTCAGCTCCAAGATCGTCTCTTCCTGCAGTCAGGGTACAAGTTAAATCAGTGATGTGTTCAGGTGATGACTGGTGGTTCGGGTGTGTTGACTCACCTGTGGTCCCAGCTCTCCATGACCCATCATTTCTGAAATAACACTCCACTTTCTGCTCGGGGAGGCGTGGCTTAGCAGCTGCCTCCTGAGAAGCTCATCCAATGAGATGACTCTGAGGCGGAAGCACTGAGCCAGCCGAGCCGCCTGACTTCCCTTCCCACTTCCTGGACCACCTGATGGACACAAATACGGTTCTGACTAGTAAATACACAGAAAAAGACCAAAAGTATCAATCAAGTACAAAACACAAGAACACATAAACAAATCAACTGGACACCTAGAGACAGAGACGTTTCTTCTCGGATTATGTATACTGCCATAAATTGCGTGCACGCTATAAAACATCCGCGCACACAAATCAAACATCCGCACGCACAAATCAAACATCCATGTGCACAAATCAAACATTCGCGCGTGCATTTTTTTCCCCAGAGCGCTTTTCCAAGCAGCGAGCTACTTTTAATCCTGCATCTCTGCCCCCTGGAGCAATATGGTGGGGTGCCAGGAGAAAAACAGCTCAATCGTGCACAGAGTCCGCTTGCAATACTTTCCCCTGCTCGCACGCGCGCAGACTGCTCGCTCGCGAAAGCCTCCTCTCCTCGCTCGGAAAACTTTTTTTTAGTGTGCGTATTTTGTCAGTAAGGGGGCAAACCAACCACCACTTTATCCCCGAATGTAGTGGGTTGAGCGTATTTGCCAATCGGACAGCAGGGTACGGCAAAACCACTAGGCCCTCAATCTTTATTATTATTATTATTATTATTATTATTATTATTATTATTATTACTACGTTTATTTATTTATTTTTTAAAATATTACGTTTATAATTTTCAGGGAGAAAGAAGTAGCCTAGATCGAGAATATGCACAAAACAGTTTTACCAAATTAAAAAATGTCTGTGTGCAACACGGTCCAAGTTACAAAAAATGATCAGCATTTTATCAGAATAATGCCAGTGATGGAGGAAAGAAAAGACAGCACTCAGACAATCACACTGAAGTTCATTGCTCAGTGTGACATTTTGCAAACATTCAAGTCAAGACACCAAATCACAATACATGTCATTCAGGCATTCAAGGCTGTGTGGTTTGTCCCGTTTGTTCTAGTGGTGTTGCCATTTATATTCGGGGATACGGTGGTGATTGGCATGCCCCCAGGCCCGCCCCCTTACTGACAAAAACCGCCCACCAAAAAAAATTACTTGCACGCAAGCAGGGGGAAAGTTTTCAAAGCGAGGAGAGGAGGGTTTCGCCAGCGAGCAGACTTGGCGCAAGCTGTTTTTCCCCTGGCAGGCCACAATATTGCCCCAGGGGCCAGAGATGCAGGATAAAAAATAGCTTGCGAGTGCTTGGAAAACTGCTCAGGGAAAAAGAATGCGTGCGGATGTTTGATTTGTGCGCGCGGATGTTTTATCGCACATGTGCAAGTCTCAATGCGCACATGCGATTTATTGCAGTACTCTGTGCCCATACCGGATTCTCTTACCGATGATGAAGATGATAAGGGGGCGTGGTCTCTGAGGAGGAAGGATGCTGACTTCCTGCTGGAGCCCAGAACTTTCTGTCATGTCAGAGTCCGAGTCGATAGAGAGCTGAGACCGGACCGGAGGGGGAGGAGGACCAGATGGAGGAGCTGAGAGGAGGGACAGAGTCAGGAAATGTTTCTGTGACAGCGTCTGAAGGTTCAGACTGAACTCATCATTGGAGCATCTCACCCTCTAAGCTGAATCCGTGTTCCTTCTTCTCAGAGGGGACAGGTGATGGGATACCTGCAGATCCAGGTGCAGCTGGGACAAGGACTTTGGGTTCAGCAGGTGTTTTATGCTTAATGGAGACAATCGGAGGGATAATCCAAGGTGTTGAATTTTGGGGCATAGGGTGTACAGTTTGGGCTATATGTGGTGTTAATTGGGGGTCTATAGGGGGCACCGATGTTGTTTTAGATGGTGCTGATGGTGTTATCGGGGCTACTGGAGGTGTTGTCTGCGGTGTTGGGGGTGTTGTGAAGAGTTTAGGGAGTGGTGTTTGGGGTGTCTGCGGTTTCATTGGAGGTAGTGATAGTTTGAGGGGTCCAGGTGATGTTCTGCAGGGTCCAGGTGTTGAACTAGGGGAACTGGAGCTCAGCTGGTGTCTCTCCAGGAGGATGAAGGTGTCCCATGTGACAGCCTCAGGTCCCCCGAGCTGTGTGGTTGTGGTCAGGCAGCTCTGCAGGAAGCTGACAGGGTCGCCAGGACGATGGTACAGAACACCTGTCAACAGACTCTGATACACAGTCAGGTGTTCAGTTTGATCAGCATCAACGAGTCACGTCTGCCTGCCTGTCTCTTTGTCTGTCTCTCTCTCTCTGTCTGTCTGTCTCTCTATGTTACCATGGCAAACAGCTGTCCATCATGTCAGTATGCTAAAACCTGCTCCTCCTGTTTATTCAGACATGATCTGCTGCCCAGTAATGTGTGTGTGTGTGTGTGTGTGTGTGTGTGTGTGTGTGTGTGTGTGCGTGTATGCATATAGTTCCTGTCAGTGAACCACTGAGATTCAGTTCAGTCCGGCTCAGTCATGGCTCAGTATCTGCTTATCTGCTCCAGCAGTCCGGACCCTTCCGGAGCAGAAAAACAGGACTCCTATTTCCGCCTCATGCTGGAGCATGATGCAACAATTCTGCAGAGAGCTGACAGGAAGTCAGACACCGAAGCAACATCATAACATCTGGCTAACTTTCAGAATAAAACACTCTGTGCTTTATGCCAGCACAAAAATCTAAACAAGAGACAAATACAAGCTCTTCTGATCCTTTGGTTGGAAACACTGTGTTGTGGGTTAGGGTTAAAACTGAGGTCGCCCGTGAGTATATCTCGCCCGAGAATTATTGCGGGAACTCCTTGGTCTCCTAACTCCTGCTGTCCGGTGAGGAAGAAAATACACATTTGAAGTGACATTTGGGAAGAGCCCTTTTGATCTCCAGATGTAAATGGTGATTCCTGACTCCTAATCCCTGCAGATACACATTTGTGTAAAATCAAGTAGTTAATCAAAGGACATCAAGACCCGGATTGATCATTATGTTAAATGCGTGTCCTCCTTCGATGGTGACATGTTGTGGTTTCTTTCTTGTGACGAATGTACTATTGTAAGTCGCTTTGGACAAAAAGGTCTGCTAAATGCCCTAAATATGAATGTAAATGTAAAATGTAAATGTGCATGTAAATGTAAATGTAAATGTAGATGTAGATGTAGCTGTAAAATGTAAACGTAAAAGTACAAGTAAAAGTAAAATGTCCATGTAGATGTTAAATGTAAATATACATGTACATGTACATGTATATCTATATTTAATGTGAATAAAATGATCATCAGAACAAACTCTGCTGCAGGTTTCTGTTCTTAATGATTTCATGGAGACACGTTTCTCCTCTCGATCTCACCAGAAACTCAAAGACAAAAATGTCTCACCTCGAGCAGTTGAGGCAGGTGATGGTGAGACAGGTACTCCTTCACTTCTCTGTTGCTCATCATCAGCCTCTTCTTCTTCTTCTTCTTCTTCTCCTTCGTCGTCAGTCTCTTGTTCTTCTGATGTCTCTGGTCCAGCTCTTTTTCTTATTTTCCTTTTTCTTTTCCTTGTCTGCAAGTCCGTTCGTTCGTCTATCTATCTATCGATCTATCATCTGTCTCTATTGTTGCAACAGCATTGGAAGCAGTGTGATGATGTCACAGTGATTGACAGCAGCATCAGGTGGCTTCAGACATCTCATGTTGTTAAGGAGGCTAATGAGCTGTTGGATGACATCATCACTGAGACACCTGGTCACCAAGTCTGATAAATGTAGATGTTTTTCCTCCATTTACAGTTTAACACAAACTTATTTCTGTTTTTACTCATTAAAATGTAAAATGTGTGTGTGAGTGTGTGTGTGTGTGAGAGAGAGAGAGAGAGAGAGAGAGAGAGAGAGAGAGGCCCACAGCAGAAGAGCTGCACTCTCTGGGTTCAGCTGAATGGACCTCAACAATGCAGGAATGTGTGTGTGTGTGTGTGTGTGTGTGTGTGTGTGTGTGTGTGTGTGTGTGTTTTAGAGGCAGGATTTGGGAGCCTCTTTATGGTCGTTATAGCGACAGTGATGTAAGCCCAGAGGGGGAGTTTGTCCTTTCTCTTCTTGTCTTTCATTGTGTCACTGTGTGTGTGTTTAGTGAGTGTGTGTGTGTGTGTGTGTGTGTGTGTGTGTGTGTGTGTGTGTGAGATTAGTGTGTTTGTGTGCGTGTGTGTGTATGTGTGTTGACCATCCGTTTTCACTCGGTGGAGAAACGAGTCGAGAGGAAAGAAGTGAAACAGAGGAAAAAGGAGCGGGCGGTCGAGAAGAGAGAGCTGAAGAAACTTGTTGAGGTGAAGTAAGTGAAACAGAAAACTTTCTTTAAACAGCTGATCAAAACAGACTTTATTTAAACGTTGTGTCTCGTCAGCTGTCGTCTCTCCATTTCTGAACAGACTTTATACGCTGAAACTTTGAGCAAACAAATATTTCCAATCTTGAATTTAGGTGTTTCTGTCTGTGTGTGCATGCTTACATGTGAGTGTGTACAAGTCAGTGTGTACATGTGAGTGCTCGCGTGTGTGTGTGCATGTAGTTTTGTGCGCGTCTCTGTCTAGTTGCCTCTGGTTGCCACCGGGTGGTGCTACAGACTTGTGTTTACTGAATGAAGCTCTGAAGGAGGCGACCACAGGGCCACTGCTCATTAATGCATTAGTGTGTGTGTGTGTGTGTGTGTGTGTGTGTGTGTGTCCCCTTGTGTAGTAAATGTGATTACACACTGTGTGGTTTTGTGTTGTTGTTGACCTACTTCTGCTGAAGCTGAATGAAGCAGAGACACTTTACCTCATCTGGAAGCAGACTGCTATATATCTAAACTACATCTACATCATTTAGACTGCATTTTTATATTCATACTGCATTTTTATATATAAACTGAATCTTTATATTTATACTCCATATTTATATTTATACTCCATATTTATTTTTATACTGCATCTTTATATTTATACTGCATCTTTATATTTATACTCCATATTTATATTTATACTCCGTATTTATATTTATACTCCATATTTATTTTTATACTGCATCTTTATATTTATACTCCATATTTATATTTATGCTGCATCTTTATAAATATACTCGAACCCTAACCTAACCCACCAAAAACCTTAGATCCACGCTTTCACTGAATTGTTTCAAGTCTCTAGATATAGGCCACGCCCATTTCCGTCTACCGGACGCAAATTCACGAAATGTTGCAAACCTACTTTTTCGAACTCCTCCCAGGCAATTTAACCAATTTGCACAACACTTTGGAGACAGCATCTGTGGACCCTCCTGACAAAATGTATTAAAAGAATTTTAAGAAGTTATTAAAAGATTTGGTTCCAAACAGGAAATGATGTATATCTCCACATTGGTGTGTCCAAATTACATGAAACTCAGGGTACTACTTCCACATGAGCCCCTGAGGCCCTGTGCAAAAATTTGGACGATGACCAGTAGATGGAGCTTTTTTAATTAAAGTATTTTATATCTCCACATCAGTTGGTCTGATTAACACGAGGGTTAGCTTGGTATAATTATTGTCAGTGCCTTCCTGAGGATATCTGACGAAGGACTTACCGATCCACCACTAGGTGGCGCTCTGGTGGCCATCCGATTTATATTTGGCACTGTGCCCACACCATAACACTTATGAAAATGGAATTCATAGGGGTGGTCTAGAATGGCCCCTGTAACTCACACACCAAAAATGACCAGCAGGTGGCGCTATTGTAAACCTCTCTGTCTCTCAACCTCTTCTTGTGCGTCATACTATGAGCTACAGACACCATTCCACATTTTAAAGAGTCAGAAGACTTTGAACTGTTGGGCATGAATTCAGCTTTTTAAAATCTTTTAAATAATCACAGTTTTATCTTGAGGATTTTTAGGCCTTTTTCTGATTTTATAATGGGTGTGTGTTGCATTAGCTAGAGTGCGTGACATCATCGCCAGAGTGTAGAGCAGCTGGAAAAAAACACTTCACATTAGGGTGACCACCTGCCAATAAGCCATAGGGGGGACAAGGGGTATGTTTCTGAGGGACAATGTGGGACACTGCCTGGGCTCACAGGTGCCACCACCTGGTGGCAGACTCACACATGTGTAACGGCTGATGTATGTTCATCAATAAGCTACCCAATGTGTATTTTTTCCTAAATCAAGATTCATAATATTTTGAACATTAAATGAAATGACAGATGCACTTCCACTTAAGATTTATTTAAGCTATTTAATTGTATTTTCCATTACCATTTGGTCACTTTAAATAAATCATAATGTAACATTAAGTCTGAGGATTCACTGGAATTTTAGTGGCTCAACACCACAGACAGGAACAGTAAAAAAAAAAGTCTTAGCTCACAATTCCAGAGGCTCGTGGAATGAGAAGAGGGAGGAAGGATGGTGAACATGCATGTAAAGAAGGCAGGCACAGGAAAAAACTGTTCAGTGGTCTGGGGACACCTTTAGGACTTTTCACCAGCATCTGAATCAAATAAGGAAGAAAGATAAGAGACAGCAACATTAATTTTTATGATAAGCTTCCAAATGGTTTTCTAGTATAGACACTGGAGTGCAAACCCATCACCATCACAAGGTGACAAATGCAAAAAGGTGCCAAAGAAACAATCCCAGCAAAACAATGACATATTTTGACCTAACAGGCTATTGTCACCTAAAAGTGACAAATTTGCAGCCCTGTTGAAAGTTCACCAATGTTCAAAATCAATCAAACTTCATCTAAAACAAATGCGGTCTTACATAACTGTTTCTTACCTT